>PVJH01005951.1:0-106578 GCA_004026705.1 Nesogale talazaci | reverse complement strand
TATATATATATAATTTGTGTGTGTTGTCTATACATAAAATACAGGTATAATGCAGCTATAAATATTTCTATAACCAAACATATTTATGCTAAGTTAAATAGGAACTGGCACTGACGTATTCAAATTTGCTACCTCATTCTAACTTCTACTCTTCCCTTAATTGTGATCTACCACTCCAAAAGTGAGAATCCTCGTTTCTACCATCTGTCATCCACTATTTAATTGATCAATATGAATATACATATATATATCCATAAAGTGAATTCAGAATGGTTACCCTATATTCTGATGGGAGATAATTTTATCTTTCAGAAAGTAAGACTTTAGAATAGCTTATTCTGAATTTATATTTTACATAATCTACTCATTTATTGAGATACTTAGATTAGCACCTTTCTCTTACACACACACCCCTCTACACGGTGGTTTCAGAAATCTATAATACAGTTATAGTTTGATCTTCTTCCCCTCTTTGGAACCTTTGAATTCCTGTATGAATTTCTGTATGTTTTTATAAATTACAGTTTATGCACCGCTGTGTAAAGCTCTGTGGGTACTGGAAACATTGGATGGGAGTCATATATTCATGAGAGATCACATCATTACAATACCCTAAGGAGCAGTTTAACTACCCAAAGATTCCCTCTGCTTTGTTTTTCCTTCCTCCCCACTTCTCGCTGACTAGCAACATTTTTCCTACTGTCTCTGCAGTTTTGCCTTTTGTAGACTGTTATTTAAAAGGAATTACCCACCATGAAACATTCCAGACTGCCTCTGTTCATTGAGTAATGTGGTTGAAGATTCATCCGCACTTGGGTGAGGTTTGGTAACTTTCTGTCCTAGGAGAGTTTTCCATTCTACAAATGCACCGCAGTTTCTTTTTCCATTCAAATATTGTAGGATGCACTAGTTGCTTCCAGTTCTTCTGATTATGAGGAAAATTGTTATTGCATTAGTTTGAAAGTTTTTTGGGTTTTTTTTGTAAACACCAAGTCTATAAGTCATCTGGGTAAAACCAAAGAAGTATGATTTCTGGATCACATGGGAAATTATGTCTAATGATTTAAGAACATGCCCAATTTTCTCCCACAGTGTGTATAACATCTTGCATTACCAAGAACAAGGAATGAGAATTCCTGTTATGCAAAATTAATAATTCAAAATTTTTTCAGTTTTTAACAAATTCTAATATCTGTAGTTGATGTTATTGTTGGCTTAATTTGCATTTCTCTAATGACAGCTAATACTGAGCATCTCATCTTTTCATATTATAATGCTCATTTATGGAGATCTGTTCAGATATTTTTATCATTACAAAATTAGGTTCATGGTGTTTCATTATTGAATTTCAAGAATTATTACTTTTTATATATAATCCTCTATCAGATATTTATCATATACTTTCATGAGTTTGTGAATACCTTTTCATAGTTTCTTGATGGCCATGTAGGTGATCAAAATATTTTCATTTTAATAATGCCCAATCTATAATTTTTTTCATGGATCATGGTTTCTTTTTGCTGTTATATTTAAAACGCATTATAAAATTTATGGTGCTTAAAAAATCACCAATATATTTTCTCCTAGCTGTTTTGAAAATTATATTTTAAGTTTACCATATATTTTGAATTGTTTTGTGAAAAATGTAAGTCCATATTTTTGAAATTTGCACTGCAATTGTTGGAGTAAGTTTTGGTGCAAAGGCTGCTTTTTTCTAATTGTCTTTGCTTATTTGTCATATATAAATTGATATTTATTTCTGGTTTGTCCATTCTGTAGTTTAAACTAAATACCTATTATTTCACCAATAGTGCCTTTTCTTGATCACTGTACTTTTTATTTTTTACTTAATTACTTTGAACCTTTCAATTTTCTTCTCCTTCTTAGTTGGTTACTCTAAGTTTTGGCCTTCTATTCCCTTCAGAATTCATTTTGACTTGTATAAAATACAAGTCTTGATGATGATGCTTTCATTTAGATTGCTCTACATTTTTAATCAAGTTGAAAAAATTGTCTTCTTAACGATATTGACACTTTCACTTCATGAGATGCAATATTTCTTCATGAATTTATATCATTTTAAAATATATTCCCTCAGAGTTTGTAAATTTCCACATACAGATCCAGGGTACATTTTGTTAGATTTATGACATAGTTCTTTATTATATCACATTACTGCAAATAATATTCTTTGCAAAATTCAAATGTAATTTACATATTAATAGAATATTGGAAAGCAATCAATGATCTATATCAACTCTGTTTCTGCTATCTTAATTTAGTTATTAATTACAAGAACTTTTTGCTTTTCATTTTCTTTGATTTGCTGGAAATATCTGCACTTATAATATATCTTAGAGTGAAACAATATAGCCTGTCACTAATATATACGATGATAGCTGTAAGAGTTTTTGTCCATGGTATACAATTGATTTTATACATTGTTGGATTTGTTGAGAATCTGCTATTTAATATAACAACTACTATGAGCCAGAGTCATCTGTCAGTTTCTTATACTTTGGTAACTTGCATGTGGCTGTGGTCCTAGAAACTATGCCCCTACTATTTCTAATACTAACATGTCATCCCTGGTATACAGATTTCAGTGGGACTTCCCAACCCAAACTAGAAAAGAAATAAAGACCATGTGGTCAGTTTTTAAGGGATTTGACACTGAAAATGTTTTGGACAGCATGGAAAGTTTGTCTGAAATAGTGTTAGGAGTGGATCCTTCTGGGTTGGAAAGAATTCAAAAGATGACTGGGGCAGAGATACTTCCTTCATCCTCCCTACTGATATGACTGAAGTGAGTTTGGAATCTGAATTTTCAGAAAGGGCATTACTGAAAAGTGTAAGAAACAGCTAAAAGCATCTATAAAGAGTCAGAATGTGAAATGTACAAAGTATGAATATAGGAAAATTGGATGTGATCAAAAATAAAGTGGAACACACAAAGACGAATGTGCTAATTTTCAGTGAGTTGAAATGCATTGAGATTGACCATTTTCAATCAGACAATTATAGGATTCACTTTGCCAGCATAACAAATTAAAAAGCAATGCCATTACACTCATCATGAAAGACATTTCAAGAAGTATCTTGAAGTTCAATGCTATATGTGACAGATGATAATATCTATGTGTCTACAAGGAAAACCAGTTAACACGACTATTATTCTAGTTGATGGAGCAACATATAGACCAAAGTCAATTGTGGAGAAGCTTAAAAAAAAATCTACAAACTTCTTTAGTCTGAGGTTTACCAAACATGCCATCAAGATGCATTAATAATTATTAGTGCATATAATGTGAAAATTGCAAAGAAGAAAGATCAGCACTTAGAAAGTATTTACTTACTGATAAGAAACAAGGTGAAGGTAACATGTTAGAATTTTGTAGGATAAAGGACTTCTTATTGCCTATACTTTTTCTTTCAGTAACTTAAGTGGTGGTTATACACATGGAACTCACCAGAGGGATATACAAATTAACTACATTGGTGCCAAAAGAAGCTCAATAGGATCAATCAAAAGAAGGGCAGCAGCTGACCACAGATTGTCAATTGCTCATATTCAAGTTCAGGTTGAAGCTGAAGAAAATTAAACGGATCACTGAGAGCCACAATACAATCTCGAGTATGGTGCCTAGCTCTTAGTCTTCCAACAGCAACAAAAAAATTGTTTTCTGGGAGTCTAAGGTATAGTCAGTATATTTTTGCCAAAGCATTAATTCAAATGCATAATGCTTCTGTGACTTTCTTATACATTAGCTGAATTTTTCATGCATAAGAGGCTATTTCAAACACCATGGCTGGTGGCAGCCACACCACAGTTCTTAAAGTGAAAGCTCTATCCTTCAATATTTTAAGAATTCTTATAGAGTTGCTTTGCCCATGGAAATTCTGGCAGCTTCCCTGCTAACATAATGTTGTATACATTTTTGGGTTTCTTCTGCAAATGTTACTTGTATGTGATATTAAAGAGATTGTTCTATAATTTTCATATTCCAATGGGTTTACTTTCTGTGGAATAGGCACAAATATGGATCTCTTCAAGTGAGTTCCCTAAGAAACTGCATCAATGTATCTTGAGCTTCTTCCATCAGCACCGGTGGTTCATTTCAATTAGTGTGATACAGTGACTCTTGGTATTCCTTCTACCATCTTTTGATGCTTCCTTTACAGTTCCATATGTTGTTCATGAAACTTTTTAATAACACAAAGCTTGAGTTTTTATGAAAATTTTTCAGCTTGGGATGAGCTGAATATATTCTTTCTTTTTAGCATTTTTAACTCCAGGTTTTTGCATATATCATTATCCTAATTGACTTTGAGTAGCCCACCTTTGCAATTTTCTGTTCAGCTTCTTTACTGCATTTCTTCCATTAGCTTTTGTTACTCTGTGATTAAGAGCATGTTTATGAGTCTTTTCTGACACACATTGGTCTTTTCCTCATTGATCTTATCTTCACCTTCTGCATTCCTTTGTATGTCGTTCTCCATGCCAGTCCACAGCTTATCAGATATTCAAAAATTAGTCAAATTTGTTCTTAAACTGTTACCTAAATTCAGGTAGGATATTTTCAGTTATTTTTACTTTTGTATTCCTGTTTTAATTTTCTTAGGCTTAAATCTGAACTTACTTATAAGCAATTGATGGTCTGTTTCAACTTGAGCCCTGGCCTTCTTTTTGTGGCATCCTCAATCTTCTTACAGGTATAGTACATTTTATGTTTTCCATATTGTGAATTCCACATGTACAGTTGTTAAAAATGGCATTTGCAAATAACACTTTGCTTGTCTCACAAGTGTAATCATGTTATTACTGGCTAGGTCCCTTTCTATTAGCAAGGCTATATTTTCTAAGATGATTCCTTCTTTTTGGTTTCCAAATTTGGATTTCCATTGTCCTCTCCTCCCAACTGTCCATCTTGATTTGCTCTATTTTGGGGAACTCAGGCCACACTGCTTCCCCATCATGTGACCCCCCAAAATGCCCTCTGTCGCAGTATGCTTCAATAAGGAAACAGTGTGACCAGTTCTGTTGTCTTTGCCCAGTTCCCTTTGTGATTCATTAGCTCCCCACAGAGGCATAGTCCTCTGAGCATCCTGGGTTAGCTTGGGGACCAGTCCCAAAGATCTCTTTCCCTCCCTCTTGGTCTATCTCCATGAGGGTGTGGCAGGCTGGCTCCTCCCCACAAACTGCTCTCTACCAAACTCACTTCCAGGGAGGGGGGTCTGTATAGTTCTGGTTGGGGCCATGCCTGTACCTCTCTCTTTTCATGCATCCTCCCATGTGACCAGGTCAAATGAACACCTCAAGACCAGTGGCAAAAGTTGAGACAATGGGAGGGTAAAAGGATGGTGGGGTAAAAATGGGGAGTCTATTGCAAGGATCCACATATAACCCCCCATATGGAGGATGGACAGCAGAGGAGTGGGTAAAGGGAGATGTCAGACAATGTAAGATATGACAAAATAATAATAATTTATAAATTATCCAAGATTCAAGTAGGAAGGGGGATAGGGGAGGGAAAAGATGAGGAGTTGATGTCAAGGGCTTAAGGAAAGCACCAACGTTTTGAGAATGATAATGGCAGCCTGTCACAAGGTATGCATGTATGTATGTATGGATTGTGATAAGCATTGTATGAGCCCCCAATAAAATGATTTATTAAATTAAAAAAGAATACATGTGATGATTTAAACATTAATGAATGAAGACCAGGGAACTTGTTAAATGAAGACAATAACATCATACATGACAAAAAACATATTAGAAATATGAGAAAGGACTTGTGAATGTCAAAGAGACTTAAAAATAGCTTTCAAATGTAGAGTATCCAAAGCAAGTGGAGAAAATAATATGAATGAAGTGTTTTACTGAGTAATTTAAAGGGCAGCTCATCAGGACAAACTGAAGTATTTTAATGGTATGTGAGAAGACATGGAGTAAGAAAACCCAAAGAAAGAGAACACCTAGCATGTTGCATGCTGACAGAACTGAAGAAAAATTCAAGCCATTGACAATTCAAAACATTGACAATTTCTATGAATGATGATGAAAATATCAAAATAACTGTATGAAGGACTATATAAAGTTGCAGTAAAATAATTAGTTGATACTCAACCATTTTTAGAGCTAGCATATTATCAAGAATGAAATGCATTAGAAGAAGAAATCTGAGATACACTGAAGGTATTAGGGAAAAAGTAGAATACAAAAATTCACTAACCACCAATTGAAATGTTTCCACAATGTGATTATGAACAAAAATCTCCCCCATCTATGTCAAGACATTGGGTACACAGCTACCTGACCAATTGACAAGAGGCAATTCATATTTATGCTCATTCAAAAGAAAAGAGATCTAACATAATACAGAAATCATTGAACACTATTGTTACTATTATGTCCAAATATAATTTCACTAAAACCATTTAGCTAACAGTTGCAGCAGAAAACCAAGAGTTAACTGCCAGATATTCAAGACACATTCCTAAGGGGACAATGACAAAGGATATCATTATTGACATGAGATGAAAGCAGAGATTCTCAGAGATATGTTTACTTATATTTGACTAACTTGCAGAGGCATTAGACTATGCAGATTATGACAAAGTTTAGATAACATTGTAAATATTATAATTCAAAAATATTAAAGTGTATTCCTGTGGAACTTGTACACATAGCAAGAGACAATTATTCAGACAAAATAAGGGAATTCTGTATGGTTTAAAATCAGGAAAGATTAGTTTTATGGTTATGTCCTCTTATGATAATTATTTAATATATACTTCAAGCAAATAAACTGAGAAACTGAACTCTTTGAAGAAGAATGTAACAACAGCATTCAGGAAAGGTTTATTACCAATCTGCAATAAGCAGATGACACAATATTTCCTCCTGTAAGAGAAAAATAATTCAAGCATTTGATGACACAAATCAGTCTCCTGCCTTCAGCATGGATTGAGCCTCAATATAAAGAAAAGTCCTCAAGATTGAACCACCAAAAGACAACATCATGATAAAAGAAGATATTGAAATAGTCAAGGATTTCATTTTGCTTAGATATGTGATTTTATAACATTTGAAAGTTTGCAATTGACTTAGTCTCATTCCCAACAAATATTTGCTTTCATACTTATTTTACATATTTTTTAATGAGGCTGCCCCAAATTCCATGTAGCTCAGAATTGAAAAAAACCTGGATGTCACTGTTGCTCAGGACCATTCATTCTATTTGAAAATTAAAAATATATTGGCGAGTTTGGTGGCCTCTGGTATTTGTAACTGAGGCACACTTTCAGGAAGGGAGGTAAAGAGGGCAGACTTTACAAGAACAGGATATACTGATTTGGGGGTTCAAGTTGAGGGTCTTTGACACCACGTAAGAGAACTGGTTCTACTTCAAGGGTAGTCTGAACCCTTCCTACACCATCCAGTCTGTCTCATGATTATGCCCTTGAACAAAAGGTTGCGAGTGCTGTGAAGTAAAGATGATGGTCATTCATGTTTTATAATCCCGATTGTTTCATCACTGGTCTCAACATGGAAGTGAGATAATCGACGACGATGAAAATCTCTCCATCTATGGGTAGCAAGAGAATAAGCTACACTTACAAGAATAAGTGGTGTTGGTCACTTACTGGGTTAATATTGGATGGCTAAACACAGTGTAGACACCTGAAACTCACCAGCTTCATTGTGATAGAAAGGGGAGGGTTTCAGTTCTTATAGAAATTTACAGCCTCAACACCCTCAGGGCGCCATATCCTCTGCCCAAGTAAATGTTTGTCAGTATCGATGCAAGGGCAGTGGGTTTGATTTTAAGGAACAGTGTCCACAATAAGAGGTGAGCAGATCTAAAATACTTTCCTACAGACAGAGGGATGACAATTGATCTTGGCTCTTGCTTTTCTTTTTAAGATTCTTTAAGTCGGCGTCCACTCAGACTGAGTCTATGCACAAAGAAGGAAACACCAGCCTGCCCAGTGCCCTCGTGAGACACGTTTCGATTTCCTTGTAGCTACCGTGCCCATACAGCATGACGGAGGCCACTTTACCATGTAGAATGTCCTTTCCCAGCGTCTGACTGTCCTCATCACACAGCCAAATTATGTGAGACGCAGGCCCACCCTGCTTGCTTCTAAGTTGCCTTCTGGAGGTCCTTCCAAAAGTGATGTGTTCGTTCTTTGGATAGTCTGTGATACTTTAAATATGCTTCCACACACCCTAATCCAAATGCATCCGTTCTTCTTCCTATCTTCCTAATTGAATGACAAATTTTTAAGTTGCATCTGAGGTGATAGAAAATATGATGGATTGGGGCAGGTACACCTAAGTCCTCAAAGTAAGAACCTTGCTAAAGATGTTTTATGTAGCAGCTTTATCGAATGCAATGTGATGTTTGATCTCTATTAGGCTAAACATATACTAAAATATAACTTTCATAGAGACTATGTCATATATACACATATGAATATATAGGTATATATGTTTATATATAGCTACATGTTTATACAAATACAAATGTATATATGTGTGTATATATACACACACACACACCTAAGAGAAAATCCTGAATTGGTTTATATCCTCAGTAATGCCTGAGTGATAGACATATGACTTCTTCTGCATTACTTCTTTTCTTCTCTGGTACATTCTCAGTGGAAAGCAGTATTTGCAAAAACCAAAAATTGAATGTGTGCAGAGAGAACTCTGTATTAACAACAAATTTGTTTTATTCACTATTTCCTGTAGATGGAGCTAAACCCTCAAATGTATATTTACATACCTTGAAATTATTGGAAAGGAGATCTTTGGAAGACAACATTAATGGAGGGTCTTAATCCTTTTTACTGAAACTGGTACCATAGTGAGTAAGATTTAGGGTTAAGGTGGGAAACAAAAGTGAAATTTGAGCCCTGAGTCTGCTTCATAGTCTTTGCAGGGAGCTGATTTTTGTATAAAGATCACCAGAAGTAGTTCTATTAATTTGGATTTTAAGGTCAAATCTCATTTAGATTTTTGTTTCCATTTTATAAAATGGAGATGTTAAACTGGCCATATTACCCATTATGTCTTTGTCCCTGATTCTGGGTATTTCCTGTGTGTCCCTTGCTCTGTGAGATGGACCAGTATCCATAGCAAAATTGCAATGAATTCACATATCCCTGCTTAGTCAGCTAGGAAGTGCTGCATTGACTATCTCAGGACAGAGTTGCACTTCGTTATTTCCTTGTATGATTTTAAAAGAATGTGTGAACACCAGGTGATGAACTAAGAAGGGAAAAAAAAAGAAAATGCCTGTTGAATAATTTGATTGTTTTCCTACCAATCTGCTTGCAGCACTGCATTTATTAATTACAAAACAAGACAGAGGAATTTTACACTTTAAAATGGAAAAGCAAAGCAATACTTAAGGAGCATTCAACATGATATACAAGTCAATGTTCATCCAGTCATTTCCTTGTGACTCATGCTTTTACATTTACTCAACAGAGCATTAAGTAAAATAAAAATACTGCTTTTAAAATCACTTTCTTCCGTTTTGTTTCTGGTACATTAAGTGGGCAACATAAAAATGAAAGTTAAAATCTAAAATAGTATGCTGACTTTTTTCAAACCTCCTTGTCATTGAGACAATTCTAAGGAGTAATAGCTCTATTTAGGGTTCCTGAGACTAGAGGAGTTGACAGCTTCCCCTGTTCTCCGATGGTCTGGCTAGTGAGTTTGAACCCCTGAACTGGAGTAACAGCCAAAGCGTCTCACCTACCAGGTGATTCCTTAATGTTTTGGAAACCATATTTATTTTGATGTTTAGTAGTAAGTATCTACTTGTATCAAGACAAATACCACTCTTTGTATTTCTTAGGGTTTTTTTTTATTGGAACCTTTGTTACTCTTGCATATATTGTAAGTTCCTAAAGTTTTCACAAAAACAATAACAAAATATATCCTTATTCAGATTTATACATGAATAGAGTCTTTTAAAAAGAGGTGAACTCTTGCCCACAGGGCACCTCATGTCAGCTGGGATCAAATGGGCAAGGGTGGAGAAGGATATATTGACTACGAGGTGGCTGCCTTGTAAATCTATGATGAGGTCCCTTCTGCACAGGAGACAGCCGTTTGTGGGAAAGAACTCAGTGAGGATAATGGGAGCAAACGTATGGAGGGGAACAGACATGCCTACTGGTTGGTAGGTAAAGACAGAAGATGAACCTCCTGTTGAGTGGGAAGAATATCTGAAAATGCTGTTGGGGACTCTAGTGCAAATGCTTTTGATAATATGCAACAGATGGTCCACATGGACCCTGGCCTCATCCCGGGGACTTGGGCTGAGGAATGGAATTCTAGGACACCCAATCCTGCATCTTCAGAGGGCATCACACACTCCGGAGCCTGCATCAGTGCAATCCCGTGAAGAAACGCCTCCCAGTGAACTGGCCGGTGCCTCAGACACACGTGTAACCTGGGAACTGAATGGGAAAACTCATGCTGTCTGCGAGAGCAGAAGACAACTGCATCAAACTTGTTGAGCTCTTGGTAGCTGGGCAAACATGGTCTTGCCACCGTGCTGTATTACGACCTGGATTATTCTGGCAAACCTGTTACGGACATTCAGTTTTATTTTTAGTGTGCTCATGTTAGGGTGTGTCTCAGAAGTGCTTTGTCGTTGGAGGTCTCCCTCTGGAAGAGCGTTGCATATTTTTTCTGTGTTTTAATAGTTGAAACCCAGGATTAATGAATCTATTGGGTTAGCAAGGACAATAAGGGCTTTCGAGGTGGGAGGTACAGTGGTGGTGGTGGTGGGTCTGGGGCCTGAAAACAGTACAAGGAGTTCAGGCAGAAAAAGAATGTTTGGAAACTGATGGTAGTAGTCCCTGTACATTCTGTTTGATGTGATTGAACTCTGGGGTGATATATGTATTAACTCCACATAAATTAATAATAGCAAAGAGATGACCTATATAAAGGCACTAATTTGAAATTTACAGTTCAAAAAGTCACAAAATATTAGAACACTCAACTTTCAGAGATTGGCCAGAAGGCTTATATATCACTTACTACTACTTTTTAGTGTGCAAAAACTAAAGGAAAGAACTATTACTAGAGATAAATTATGAAATCTATGGTTGCGAAAGAAAATTTCAGAATTATTATTTGAAAATTTACCTAATTCATCCCTTTTAAAAGTCCTATTTTCTTTTATACAAATAAACTTTGATTTAGCTTTTGCAAGAAGTTACCAAAGCCATATGCTATCTCACAGGCTTTTCTTGAGACATCATGAGAACAAGTAGCTTTTCTGGTCTGTGAGCTCTTCCAGGTCATCTTGCAAATTTATACTGATTTGAAATGACTGCCACTACAAAAAAATAAATGTTTGCAATTGTCTGAATTCTGTGTTTTGGAAGCTGTGGAAGCATCCAAGAACAAGCCAATTTCCATAATAATGAGAGATAATCGTGTTGATGACACAAATAAAGTATTTTTTGTTCATGTTTGTGCATGAGTCTGTAAGTGTACAGTTGTTACATATGTATAAATGTAAAACTCCTTATTTTTAATCGTAATCTTGTTTGTACATTTGAAAAAATATAAAAAGAACAGGAAGCAATCAGTCCTGAAGAAGATGAAAGCCAATTCTAAGGTGATGTTTCATGAGATGGGGAAATTTGATTTTATGCACTACAAAGCTTATTGAAAAAAATCCAAGATGCAATCATAAGAGAAGATTACAAATACTCTAAGGGACATTTTTCCTCTCCTGCTAGAAAGTGCTTTAATTATCAGAGATGCTGAATGATCATTGGAGAAGAACTAATTCTTGAAAGAGAATCTATACCATGCTTTACTTTTCTTGTCATGATAGAATTTTAAGTTGCATATACCTTCCTATTCAAAGTAAATTTCCAAATTTCTCATGCTAGCACCAGTAGTTCCAGTTTCTCCCATGTTTAAGGTTCTTTTAAATAAAGTTCAAAGCAAAGTGGTATAACTGAGTTAGGATAATGAGCTTCGAGTGTCTTCCGATGGCCTTATTGAATAAGGCAAGGCTTATGCAGTAACTAGTCGAATTCAATTATGTGTCTTTCTGACATTTTCATTCATTGTATTGCCTACATCTAATATATTCAATAAAATGAGATCTGGGAGCAGTACAGATTTCCTTGAAAGAATCAAGGTCCATCAACTTTAAATATTTGCCTACTTTTCTACACGTAAGTGAGCTAATATTCCCCATAAAATTTTTGAAAGTTCAAAAATAAGAAAGGGACACATTCAAACTCACTGAATTGATGACAGATTATAAATTTAAATATAGATGTCTTTTTGGATAACCCAATGTACAAAGTTTGTTTTGTTTTTGGTAAATTCAGAAACCATGGAAGCTGGTGCTAGGAAAGAAAATTCTAAGAGCATAAAATATCAGCTGCCCTCAAGCTGAGTAGTCCCCTCCTGAGGTCCTTATTAGTGTACTTTGTCCTGTGGGATTTTCAGTGACTGAATTTGGGGGAATAGATGGCAATGCTTTCGTCCCAGGTGCTTCTCAACAAGCTGGAACTCTTACTATGTATGTGCCAGTTGAGTAGACTAACCGTTTTCATGCCTAGGGAACAGTGTCTACAATATACTCAAACTAAAAACTGTTTTGGAGGACTTTATGCAAATCTGCATTCTGTGAAAGATAACAGCAAGATTAGAGTTGAGCATTTATTCAATACTAGAACCATGAAAAGTCAGTGCAATTGTGTCACCTTTTTATTTACTCTAAATGAGACATATGCTGCTCCCTATCTAGAAACCTAATTAGAATCTCTCCTAATGCACCTCTGGATTGTTGATGCATAAAATGGGGAACTTTACAGTGTTGAATAAAAAAGAATTCCTCCATTTATTCTTTTGAGAAATCTACTAAAAGTGTCCTCTTTTTTTCTTTACAAGAAGACATTTTTCTTTGTTCTTTGCTCATTAACATGGCTTTATTCACTATAACTTTGAATCAAATGTTCCCTTTCACAAAAATACTCACGTCGTTTCCTGCTCCTTGGCACAATGAAGTCATGCATATGTATGGCACGTTATGAAGTGCCATTTTAGGAAAGACCCTGTTATTATGCATATGGAAAGGAACAGAGTTAAATTATTGTAACCATGGAAGCCACTTTATTTTGCAGCCTTTAGCTTTTCTAAGGGGAGATTGGAGACGGCGAAGGGATCCCATTTTAAATACGATAATGTTAGAGTGTTCAGATGATGGATGCTTTGCAAATAACCGGATAAAAAATGAAGATGCAAATGCTCCGCTTATTTACATTGTCAAATTCCATTGCACACATTATTTAAAAAATAGACACACCACAAGCTATTTGGAAAGAAGAAACATGTAACTAAAAGATGTGGATCAAAGCTCATGATTTTAGATTATACTGAGATCATGCAATAGATTGAAATTGATCCTTCCTTTCCTTGGAGATCAAGAAACCTTCTGAAATCTTTCCAGGTCAGCAAGGCGAGTGGGGATGGGAAAAAACAGCTACACTCAGTCTCCTTGTGGTTACCCGTGGCGCTGCTAACCTTAAGGTCAGCAGTGCATAAACCCTAGCCACTCAAGAGAGAAATAGGCGGCTTTCTACTCCATAGCGTCTATGTAATCCACAGGTGCAGTTCTGCCCTGTCCGCTAGGGGGACTATGAGTCAGCATGGAGTTTTTCTTTTCTTTTTTTTCCGATTGAATTAAGAAACCCATAACTACCAGCAGATGGCGGAACAACCTATTGTATCAGCCTCACCAGAAAATAACCCGAAATGACCGAAATGACATTTCTATTTTTTGCTTGTTAATTCTTACTTGCATTTAAAAATAAAATGACTTTACTGATATTAAAATTTGAAACGCTCATCACAGAAATAACACTAACTGTATTCAAGCATATCTGAATTTTTAAGCTAAAGGGACCTGGATCCCCACCACCACACCCCCACCCCAAAGTATCAGTCTAATAGCTGGGAGAACTTGAATTCAAATAGTATTGATAAAAAACATGCAACGGGTTAGAATCTTGACAAGCTTGCTAATCACACGACTGAGCTCCATCATAATCTGATAGATAACAGTACTTGTTAGCTAAATTCCATTTCTGACCTAATAAGTGAAATATGGATATATAGTTAAATCAATAAATATTTTTTCCACATGCATTTATATCCAAATGCTCTTTAATTTTATTTTAAGAAAAAATGAGAAGCTGTTATCAAGGGTTCAAGTAGCAGGAAAATGCTTTGAGAATGATGATGGCAACATATGTACAAAAGTGATTGACACGGTGGATAAATGTATGGATTAAAATAAGAGCTATAAGAGCCCCCAATAAAGTATTTATAAAAAGGTTAAAGCCTTTTTTTTGGAAATAACTTTGATTACCTTTGCTAACTCGCATCCATTTATTTTTAAAGCTTTCTATTCTAGATGTGACAAAGCTTAAAATTACACAATTTTTTTTCTTTCCAGTATTTCTGCAATAAGGTGAGGTGATTGCTTCACATATTTGATTTACGCTATCAGGAGATTTCTTATAGCAGTAACAAGATTATGCTGATGGGAATGTGTGAAGAGATCTAGCTTTTATGCCATTGTCACAATGCACCTGAAAATGTAGGCTACCATTTAAAAAATAAAAGTCAACATAAACCACATTATTAAGTTATGGGAAAAAGAATAGGCAAGGAATAAAAGTTTGATTTAAAAAGGACACATTGTTCCTAAAATAACCATACAATATTTTCACTTGATTAATTGAAAGGAGAGAAAACTGATATGACAGTTATGCACTTTACTACAAAAGCTGAATATTTTTTATAGTTTACATTTTTATTTTTAGTTATGTTGCCAAATGCCTTGAAATCTGTTTAAAGGGACATAAGTGAAAATTTATGCTGAAATGAGTGTCTCCAAAGTTTGTGTTTTAATAGTGAAGGAAAACAAAGTTTCTGGAAAAAAATGAAATATTCTACAAAATGTATCCATACATGTTTCCTTTCATCAAGAGAAAATAACTTCTGTCTACTAACAATAAAGTAACTTTCGTTGTTTTATAATTGAAAACTCAAGAGGGAAAAATGTTCACTAAAATAAGGGGGAGAAAAAATGGGTTACTTTACATAATTTTATAAATGTTATTTTATAATGTAGTTTTCTTTTGATGGTATCTGGAAATCAAATTGCTTAGCTCAATGTAATCATTTAAGTATTAATTGGACAAAGGCAATCCCTTGGGGCATGTACTTTAGGGAAAGGATAAATGAAGATAATGTAGATAAGATTTCCGCACATTATCTGACTCACAAAAGTGTTAATAATAATGATAATAGCAAAATTGTTATCATTGCCCCTATAATTATAATGATTCCTATTTTTATCATGAGAATTGCAGTAAAATTGCAACCCAGTTTCCTGTATGTGGTACTTTAGTGCATGACCTTTAACAAAGGCCTGAATAGTATAATATTGGCTTAGTCAAGAAGGACCTTGCCCTTTTACACAGACACACAAGCCTGTGCACCCACTGGTCTGTGATAGTCGTGGAGTCATTGCACATGCTTTGTGAGTCGGAAGGAGACTTTATAGACTGGTATCAGACATATGGGTTAAGATAGGATTTATGACCTTAGACTGCACTGGGTTGGGATGCTTTCTCAATATTCCATTCCTCTTTTATATAAACCTCTCCCTTATATCCATATGCATGTTTATGAATGTATTTATCTAGTCTACCCAGACTAACACAGACGTGCAGGAATCATAAACACAAAGGCCACCCTGGCTCCTTATGGACAGAGTGGGAGGTACTGCAAGGTCTTTCAGGATCCTCACAATAGTGATGTTTGAGTCCCTTGCTATAGCCACAGTGTCCATTCATTTTCTTCATGATCTTTCTCTTATTTCTATGACCCTTTACTTTTTCAAGCATGTTTGTTCTTTATAGGACCAAAGTACATGAACCAAGTCTTGCTGTCCTTACTTTTAAGGGTGCTTTAACTTAAAATAATAATAGTAGTACGTTGGGGTGGGGTGCAACTAAAAAATCCATGTTGCACTCAGATCAGCCATCTGAAAGAAAGAGATGATCTTTCCAGCAGTTTATAGAATCAAAGCTAATGCAGATGGTTATGGAATGAACTGTCACTGATGTTCATCAATACCCTCAACAGAACAAGACTCAATTGACACAGTGACTTCCAGAGAGATCTGCTGCGACAGTTTCGTTCAAGGCAGACGAGTCGGCTCAGAATGTTATAGTAAATATTTTTGGGGAAAACCAAATATTTTTGTGGGCATCTTGGTAGATTTTCTGAAAGTACACAGGAAAATCGTGAGGATTTATTATAACCAAGATAGAGATCATTGAAATCTGCAGTGGTCAAAGACCAGGAATGGTGTACCAATCATTTTTCTACCATCATTTGTTCATTACTTGAGGGTAGCAAGTCCTAAGAGAACTTCTTCGAGAAATCAATTCTATCTACCTTGTACCCCTGATTTTGCCTCTTCAGATTTATTTTCACTTTTAAAACTCAGCCCAAGGCAAGAGTTTCAAACAACCTTACTACCAGCATTGCATTCTTGATCATGCTGGATTGAATTTGGTCCTTGGAGAGTTGACCCTCCCATAGACACAACGTGAATTTGTACTGGAAGCAAGTATCTCTTAAGTGTTCCATGAGAGGAGTTTCCTCCCGAAGTTTTTGAATGCTGATGGAGGTCTCTTCCTTCTTATGAATTATTTGTATTTTGCCTTCATACTTTTGTGATTTTAACCTTACTACCTTAGTGTATTTTTCATTTTTTTTGTTGTTTTCTTTTGGATTTCCAGTTATAAAGCACTGAAGGAGTGGATACATAATGAGGAAAACTGACACAAGGGGTTAAAAGGAATGCTGGAGTAGGGTGAGTGAGGGATGGAAAATGGGGAGGAAAGGGGATTTCAGGAGTAAATAATGAAGACAGGAGGTTGGGAGGGAGCACTAGAACTGATTGTCATTACACAGCTCATTTAAAAGCTATTTAACCAGAGTTGGGTGGGGTGGGGGGGGAGATGTCCAAAGATTGACGTGCTGGTGACTGTACTTGATATGGTTGAACGAACCATTGAGTTGTATGATGTGTAACTTATATGTCAATAAAGCTGCTAGGAAAAAACAAACAAACAATAGCCTCAAAGAACTTTTACAAGGAACACAATTTGTATCCCTTAGTGATGTCAAACCTGCCATTGGGATATGGTTTGTATCAAACAGTGTAGATTTTCCATAGGAAAGGATTAGAGAAATGGAATACTGCCTTCACCATTACCTAGGTATGAGTGGAGAATATTTCAAGAAACAGTAGTTTATTTCACATTTTGAAACTTTGGTTTAATAAAAATTTCAATAATTTTGTAGCAACACTTTTTGATTTACCCTTCTGTGGAAGAGCATTTACCTGGACATAACTTACCTGAGATTTACTTGTTTCATAAAACATCCTGGACAATGTACTGGCAAAGCATTCTCTACATTATATCAAAGATGGGATTAATGATCTAGCAATAGACCTGCATATCCAAATTTAAGTAACTTTATATATCATACCATCATATATTTTCCTTTAATTAAAATATAATCTATATTTTTAAAGAATGAAGCAATTTGAACACATGGGGAAACTATCAATGATGACTGTCATAATATGTATTCTGGAAATATTTTCAACCTAGTAATAGTTACAACAATATCTTGCCTACAAAATGTCAACTACTAGTTAGCATATATATATATGCTATACATATAATGCATATACATCAATAAACACACATATATTCTTTTTAAGACTTGACCAGAAGTTGCCAAATTAACAAATGTAGAATATGGAATTAAAATAAGCTTACTTGCATGTGCTTTCCTGGGTTTCTGTTTTTCCTATTCAAAACAAAAGCAATTGGACTGAATGAGATCACATTTCCCCTCTGGGCTCTAAATTTAGAATCTCACTTCAATGGCTCTACTGGAGCATGTGTGCAGATAGACGTGTAATGATTCTAGAGCCCACTGTGCCAGCACCGTAGGTCCCCAAAGCCTTTTCTAGACTATGTTACCTTGGAATTTTAAAGAATTATTTCAGAAATCCAATTTTTTCTTCCTTGGAATTTCAGAAAGGTAATATTTGGAAATACAGTATATTGTGTAAAACTTACAACAAATTGTAGGACAATTCCCTATTATCATACAAATTAACAATTCCACCAGCACCTTCATGACTGACCACATTAGATGGTGGTGAAGGGACTATAAAGAACCATCAATTCAAGTATGCTGCTTTGGTTAAATTGGTCATGAAATATTTTTTTGTGTGTGCTACTACTGTTTTTTAATTTTGGGATGGCAAATAAATTATTGTGATGAGTATTTTCAGGGTAATAAGAAGTGAGATATATAGTGATAGACAATTACCATAGCTTCCACCTTCCATTCTTAAAAGGACTGAGAATGGGTGTGTTTTTGCTGGTGGGGTGTGGGAGGGGCTTCTTGATCAGCATTTACTTTGTTGGGTTCCTGTATAATTTGTTTATCTTTACTTTTGTAAAGATTTGTTTGTTTCTTTTGGCAAGGTAAACATACACACTCAAGGAGAGAAGGTGGGATGCATTGATTTGCGAATAGATTTTACCTTTGGCTACAACAGTAAGGTTGATGGTTAGACACTCCCCCCGTGCGCCCTCTCCCCCCCAGACACTTTACAAGCCCAAAGACCTAGCAATCCGCAGCCATTAAAATTACAGTTTAGGAAGCTTTGGGGGCAGTTCCACACTGTCGTATAGAATTGCTATGAGCAGTAATCAACTCAATGGTACGCAACACATTGTTAGTGATATCATTATCTCCACCTCACTTACTGAAGGGTATTATTAGCCAACCACTAGCAGTTTATAAACTCCATTATGTTATGGGGATGTAAATGAAGACTATCCAAATGAGAACAAACAGAGTGAATTTACTCAGGACTCACTCTGGTAAGGGAGTCAGTCACCACCGCTTGACATTTGGCAGAAGCTCAGAGGCAGACAGGGCGGTGGGCAAGCTTTAGAGTCCGGTTAAGGAAAGAGAGCAGGTGTGTTCTGATTAGCAGCTGTCAGATGAGGAAACCAGAAGTGGGCTAGCTAGAAGCAGGACAGCCTATGTGAGTGTGTTGTTGTTATTTTCATGTGCTATCTACTAGAATTTGAAGAGGAATCCAGGTGGTCTAGTGGGTTATGGGTTGCAGTGCTAGCCTCAAAGCAACGGCTGCTTCTCAGGAGAATAGGGGCACAAACTGGCCTCATAAAAAGTTACCATTTAGGAAACCCACAGGTGTAGTCTACTTTGTCCATAGGGTCAAAATGTCTGCAGGGTGTTAAGACAGTTAATTTTGACTCTTAATGACCCCCTATGAGCAAACAGAACAGCTGTGTAGAGTTTTCAAGGCTATAACTTTTTTTTTCCTCCAGGGATATAACTTTTATAGAATCACCAGATCATCAGTGTTTCTGAAGAGTCCCTAGTTGATTTCACTTACTGACCTTCCAGAGAAAACCCAAACACAGACTAGTGTTCCTTTTGTGATAGGTTAGGGGGGAATTTTTTCTTTTTCCGACATGGTTCTATATTGGAAGCAAGGGAACAAATTAGAGAAGAAGGTGGCTTTCGATCAAGACCTAAACATTTGGGGCTGATTGTTGCAGAAGCTGTGGTATGACTTCCTGAATTTGCTGCAGAGGCTGTAGGTCAGAGTGCTATTTTTATATACATGGGCTGGTCTTTGTATACTCTGCATCTCAGTGCCACTAAGTTTCTGAAACGACATTGAGTGGCAGTTCTAGAGTTTCCAAGCAGATAAACTAAGGGGATACTATCCAAGAGTCTAGGAGATATATTTTGGAACTTCAGTTGCATAGACAATACCTTGACTTTTCTGAGATAATTTGCTTCTTTTTGAAAGACTTTGCCTTCCAGACACTCAGAGAGAGAGAGAGAGAGAGAGAGAGAGAGAGAGAGAGAGAGAGAGATGAGATTTTCTGCCGCTGTAAATGTTTGCAGCCTACAAGAGTCACAGAGGTGCTTCTAAACTGTCCTGAAGATGCTCCACGAAATAAAATAGACTGAAGCCTAGAAATGAGGACCTGCGGGAATGCTGCACTGTAAGAGGCTGGTGGGAAAAGCTTCAGGCTTATTCTAGAATGGCTGGGTTAAATTTGGGGTTACATTTAATTTTTTTTTATCAAATAGCAGACATAAATTATTTCCATATAGTCAAGAACAGTCATGAATTTCAACTCTCAAATAAAATATTATTTTTAATCCAAAATTTTGTATTAATTAAGTATGCCAGATTATTTGCTTTCAAAGACACTCAAGGAAATTATAGAAGATATAATACATGGAAAAATGTGTGAAAAATAGAAAGACAGGCCAAAGAGCTAGGTCAGTGGACTGCTGGATAACAGGAACAAAATAAAATACTTACTAGGAAAATGAACTATTTGTCAAACTAATTTATGTATAAGATGAATGGTCTACTCAGAATAAAAATGACATTACATGGCAGAATAACTGCATTTGAGGTTATGGGAAGGAAAGGAAATCTCTGCAATGTCTATGGTTAATGTTTTGCGCTGGCCCGGCTATCAGCTGTCTTCATTTAGGATGTATTTCTCTGTGTCTCTCTCTCACCCTCCATACAATATTAATATGTATATAATGATTGGATTACTTCACACATCACAATAAAACAAAATTATGTGAATATTGCGCCCATATTTTGAATCCGCCCCTTAGCACCATCTTGGTGATTAGAGTGATATTTCACTTAGTACTATGAAGACACTCAATTTTCTATGAAGGATTTTTATTATACCCAGGACTTACATATATAATGGCTTTGAGAATTTTATAGAAACTGAGACTTTCAAAGCACATTGTTTCTTTTAATTTTCTTTTCTACTTTACCAAGATCCAGACCATAGAGCTTCCTTTTATACGTACAAGCTCTCCAAAGAGTTAAAATGCTACTTTTTGGAAACCAAGAAGCGAGGCTGCCATAACTTCACGGGCTTGGGAACGGAAGGCGAAGGACTTTTGTTACTCGTGTGCAGTTGGCAGCTTGAACATCGTCTTCCTGCAGGTCCTGCTACGAGTTCCTGCCCCCTGTGGAGTGGCTGCTGTTGCAGAAGGAGAGCTCTGGACTTAGAGAATCCCCTTGGGGGACCCAGGAGAGAAAGGTGATCTGTCTACGCTGGGGCAAGCAGCTGGAGAAAAACAGAAAGACCCTCAACAAGGCAGATCACAGGAGGGCCTGTAAAACTGGGCTGCACCATAGCAATCATGATGAGGATGGTCCAGGATCAGAAAGTGTTCATTCTGTTGTCTGCAGGGTGGCTAGGCATCAGAGCTTCCTCCGCAGCACTTCACAGTAATACGGGGAAGAGCAGGTGACAAAACCGTTATGCAAATTTAAACCCTAATCATTAATATGAAACAAGGAATTTGAAGGGTTTGTCCAACTTCTCTGTAGTCTGGCATTGATTAAAAATATAGTTAAACTGTAATGATAATTTTGGGTGACGATAAGGCAACTATTTGAAAACAAAGGATTACTGCCTGTCAATTATGACCTTGACAATAACAATAATAGGGAAGTGTATGGCTTTTGCAAAACAACCAATTTCTTCATTGCCAGTGTGCACTTTTTTGGTATGCCCAAACAGTGACAGTTAAAAAAAGCTCCATTTGATGGGATACAAAGGACTCAAATGAACTACAACTGTGAAGAAAGCGTGGGAGGACACAATATCACCAGATGGAACAAAGCCAATGTCCTATTACAGAAAAGCTCATCAATTGTTCAACTTGCAAAAGCCAGTTCAAGTTTATCTCAGGGAAATGAAATAAGTCCTCAGGAGCCAAATAGCAGCCTAGAATATACACCACTGGGATTTAAAAACCATCTCAAGAATAGATTTGATGCACTACACAGAATCTATGGAAGACCAGACAAATTGTAGATAATATAAAGGGGATACATGAAAATAAAAAGGCATTAAGCTGATGGAAAGAAATAAAACCTATAGTAGATGTCAGAAGAGACTCGGAAAATTGTTCTTGAATATCAAGTAGCTAACCAGAATGAGAGGAGGGGGGGAAGATGAATGAAAAGGTGCACAGGAGATTGAAATGGGTGCCTTGAGAAGTAAAATAATATAACAAAATGTGCAATGAACAGGAGTTTGAAAATCAAAATGAAAGAAAGAACCAACTTGAAATTCCTCAAATAAGTAGATAAATAAGTAAGTAATGAAAAACAGCAAAAAATTCAAGTCTTGAGTGGAAATAGAGACTATCTATAGGATTAATTGAATTATAGAGAAAGTATGAAAAGAAGATATCTGACATCACTATAGCAAACAATGGCACTTCATGTTTACCCATTTCAGGAGGAAGCATATGATCAAGACATAAGGGTATTGCTGAAATAAGTCAAAGCTATAAAAAGATCCTGGAATACACCAACACTCATTAAGGAGCAAAAACAAGTTGAACGTAGATTCAGAAGAGCACATGTGTAAAAGGTCATACCTTGACATCCTCTGACTTCTCTATGGCAAGGAGGAAGGGTTCAGGCATGCTTCCAGAGTTCACCCTTCTTTAACTCTGGCACCAACCTAGCACTACTTTAAGCTGAGTTTGCTAACTCCTTGTAATGGCCACAGAGAACACACTGACAATATTCACTATTAAGGGGGTATGGCAACCACTGATCTGTGTCAATTTCAGCACTGAGAGTTTAGAGCTAGAGCCTAGCTTGTCAATCTTGAGATAGCCCCTGAGGCCTCTGTATGGGCATGCCTTTCTGCTGATAATTCTGAGAAGTCTCGCGATATTTCCCAATTGCAGGTGAGACTATCGACTCAGTTCATTGGACATGGACTACTGACGAGATGACAGCATGCTGAGAGATCCTGATTCCTGGAGACTGGAGGAGTAGGAGGAGAGGCCACATGGGTTTACCCTGATGGAGTCAAACCTCTGGGGCCAAGAAGCCATGTGAAGACTTCTGCCATGCTGAGATGCTTCTACTGTCAATGTATATTGCTGATAAACACTGATTCCTGGAAATGAGGAGCCATGAGGAGAGAGCCCTGGCAGCGCCGAGATGCTTCTACTGCTGCTGGACATGCAAGACTCTGCACCCACTGGCCTGTGATTTTTTTTGGTGTCATTGTACATGCTTCATGTGTCTGAAGGAGACTTTATAGACTGGTATCAGACAAATGGGCTAATATAGGACTTATAACCTTGGACTGCACTGGGTTGGGATGCTTTCTCAATGTTCCATTCCTCTTGTATATAAACCTTTCCCCTTATATGTGTGTTTATTAATTTGTTTCTCTGGTCTACCTAGACTAACACAGGGGCATTACTAGGGAAATGAATAGGCTACAACAATTCAGGATCAGTAGACATTGATGTGATAGTTATCAATCCACAGTCAGTAACTACGTTAAGTTTCTCTCTAGTCCTCAGCCTCTCAGTGAAGTGGTCTTTTGACTTTTACCTTTTGGAATCAGGAAGACAATTCCCTGACACTCTGTCTTACCATCCAATCATCTTGGGCTACATACAGAGAAATGACTAAGAAAGTACAGAATTACTGTACTGAAAAAACAAGTCCATATTCCACCATTTCAGGAGGGGACACATGAGCAAGAAATGGTGCTGAAGGGAGGAATCCAAGGTACTCTGAAGTTATTAACCATGAACAAAGCTAATCAAACCTTCTTTCGTAGAGTTTAAAGAAGTCCCCAAGGAAACAGAGAGTTTAACTTGGTTCACATACTCTACTAAAGTTGGGACTTAAACCTACCCACCATGTAGCAGAGAACCCCTCTCCTCCCCTCAGTATGAGATTGTAGCCACAGGAATAGTGTTCAGAATTATAATACACCAAATGAGAATGTATGGGTAGAAGGGCTACTTGACTACATCTCCACGTGGAACAATATGTGTCATTGCTGATATCAGCGGGAAAACCAGAATATACCTTTGCTTTATTAGTTATGAAAAAAGTTCTTTATCTTTATAGAATATAACAATTTATAGATCATGATCATCATTGTTCTTATGAGGCTGCTGTACACAGATCAAGAGGTCTTTGCTCCAAGAGAACAATCGAATACTTCATGGTTTATAATCATGAAAGGCGTAAATCCCAGTTGCTATCTCACAATACATAATCAATCGGTATGCTGAGCACATACTCTGAGAAACTGGATTAAACAAAGAAGATTATCATGTCAGCAATGGAAACCACTTTCATTATGCAGACGATACAAACTTGCTTGCTGAAAGTGAACAAGTAGTGGGGTACTTACAGATGATGATTCAAAGTTTTAATCTAGTATTGAATGCAGGGACGAGTGTCTCAAAAGGACATCATGCTGATAGTGGGTCAGTGAAAAGGAACAAGAACCTCAACAAGATGACTTGGCGTGGAATCTTCAATGCTGGCTGACACAATGGGTTTAAACAGAGTTACATGGCTATGAGAACTAGGCAGCACCTTACTCCACTTTGTTTTCTTCTACCTAGGATATAAATCACAGCCAACTAGATGATGTCTAACAACAAGACAAAGGATGTCTTAAAAGGATCTTTTATTCAAATCATCTTCTTGCACTGTTTGGAAGTAGCAAGAAATGCCCATGTTCCTCCTTGGTCTATTACCTTTTTCATCAATCTGCTTTCAGCTTTCTGACTGTATCGCCACTTATCTCAGCAGTGCACCTTTGGATACCAAAGGAGGGATGAAGAACCACAGAATTCTGTGAGTGTTTCTACTAATGGTCTTCTCTTGACTTGTGTTTATAAGTAAGTTCACATTTTTAAACTTACCTTCTTCTCACCCTTCCTTTGCCCCACCCCTTTCTTTTCTTTTTTTTTTTTTTTTGGTGAGTGGCATCACTGCCCTCTGATGGTGGGAGTAGGAGGCCCAGCCTTTGCTCCCGTGGAGCCACTGCTGGAACTGAACCTCCATCCCAGTGGGCCGCAGTCCCACTGCGCACAACCACTACGCCACCAGGGCTCAGCCTGCCCGACCCCTTTCATTTTACTTCTTTTCTCCTCTATTTTAAATGCATTAAGTATCATCATTTCTCCTCCTATCTTTTTATTATTTTTCATTTCTTTTCATTGGTGGTATTTTGGACTATAAGAACATTTCTCATTTTAATCTGAATTTTAAAGTTAGTTCCATGAAGGGCTTCATACCCTTAGGAACTCATTTAGATGCAATGTATGGAACTCCCTGAATCCCAAAAACAAAAATAAGTAAATCTCTGACCGTCAATGCCACAAGAACAAGGAGACATTATGTTAGGAAGTAGACATGTTATAGCTTTTCTTCCCCACCAAAATAGCCCAATGCAATTAACTCGTTACTTCTTATTACAGTTTATATGTATTTATTACAGTTTATGTGTATTTATACATTTGAATGAAGTTTTGTTTTATGGTTGATGGATTCAGTGCTCAATAAGTAAAATAAACAAAAATAAAACAATATATAATGATATTTGTGGGAGACACAAAACATGCTCTTGAACTTCCGTATTCTGTTTTTATTGTCATAATGGGGAGGGGCAGCAATGTCTTGGAAATTGCACAGCTATATCAAATGCTGGAAAAATTAGTTCTACATTTTCCTTTAGCAGGACTAACTGTATTTGGATGCATATACCTATAAATAATTTGAGAATTAATTTCCTATCTTCTCTAGTTTTTTTTTTTTTTAATGAGAGGGCTGTTTTTCATTGAGTTTTTAATATATAGTGTTAAAGAATGTAGGCCGGCTGAACTATATTTTAAAACCACATTTTCTTTTCTATTTTAATAGCCACATAAAGTTTACCATAGCCCAGGTTGTTCATATTCATGAAGTTATGCATTTCTTGAACAATGAAGAAATTATTTTGATAAGGAAATTAGGAGGAAACTCTCATTGAAATCCAAATCGGACCGTAGATCAGAATTCAGTGTTTTTGGAAAATAAACATGATTCAAGACTGCCAAAAGGACACACAAATCTGTTTTGGCAAAGGCACAACCAAGTGCAACTTAGAAGAAAGGACGGTGAGGTTTTATCTCACATACTTTGGACATGTTGTCAAGAGAGAGCAGTCATGGAGAGCAATAGCATGCTTGGTAAAGTAGACGGGCAGCAAAACAACAACAACAACAACAACAGCAAAACCCAGAACAGATTGACCCTTAGGAGATGGACTGCCACAGGGGCTGCCACAAGAAACTCGGCATAAGGTCAGTTGTGGGCATGATGGAGGACAGTCTCATTCTTCTGCTCGTAGCGTCACTGATGGCACCTCCCACAAACCACAAGCAGCGTCATTCTGTTGCCCACGACCATGGCCATTTCACTTGAGTGACCCTCTCTTCGTGGAATTTGAAAACAAAATACAACAGAATAGTGGAGTGCAAAAACGATTCTGAATGAGTTAATCAGGTGAGGGGGACCTCACTCCTCAGAGAAGCTCTTTCAAAGACTCGCAGACCTCGGTGCCTCTCAAATTGACGGTGTGCTTTTGAGAGCAATGAGGGCAGTAAATCTGCAACTCATTGCATCCCCGTCTAAACACATTGGGTTTTTATTGCCATTGTTCATTTGACCTCTTCATCAATTTTTTTCCACCCACTTTCCAATATCACCTCGTTCCTCTGAACGTTGCGCTTCCGCCAGCTTAAACCTTCCTAACAAATGAGGTGAAATCCATATAAAGAGGAATCCAAGGCTTGTTGAATTGAAATAGCTTGCCTCAGGAGCAGCAAATTAGGTGTGGAACAAGAAATGGAACTCCAGAGTGCACATTTCCAGTCAGTGACTTCAGCTAGGAGCCAGCATCCTTCAATGAATCAATCAACATTTACTTATCCGTCCCCTACAGCAGTCTTGCAAATCGTTTTCAAAAATCATTGAACCACTAACAGTTCACCCACTCTGCAAAATACACACAGCTTCTCCTCATATCTGCCAGGGCTACTCTCTCTCAGCTATATCTAACTTCTGCTCCTGTTTTGTTTTTTCTAACTGCTCTCAATTTCAGTAAGCAGAGAATATACATACTTGCCTAAAGAAATTACTCTTGCCACATAATTGCCTCATATTTAACTAGCTATAAGAACCTCTTAAAAACAGAGTGGCAAGGAAGAAACAAATTTTCCTCGAGTTTTTTTTTTAAATCTGTCTTAAATGTAAAGCCCTTTGGTATTACTATTTACTGGAAATTTGGAAGATTGAATTCCCCCAAGGGTTCTTTGGAAGAAAGGCCTGGCAATCTTCTTTAAAACATCAGCCATTGACATCCCTATGGAATACCACTCTAATATGACACACATGAGCGCACTCTGAATCAGATTCCACTAGCAGGAAACTGGCTTCACCAGTTTGTGTGTAGATTTATTTTTTATTCTATGTTCCTTTAGAAATTGATAACATGGCTTTTTTCTTCTTTAGGCTTGCAATCCCTCTCAACCCCTAGCTTCAGTGAATTCAGTGACAGTCAGTGTGTATTCCTGCCCTGTGGTTTGTATCCCCACACCTCAGAGACATGGATAGATCTGAAAATAGCTCCTTTCTCTTCACCTTGATCTTGTGATAAGTGGCAAGCAGAGTAAGCAATCTAGCAAGACATGTCATGAAATTTGAGTGCTAGCTCCCTCTCATATAACTTCTTGCTCTTTATTTAAACTTATAAGGACTAGTTCCTCCCTCATATTTTGTTCAAAATATTGTAGTTCCTTCCTAACTCTCCTCACCTTACTTTTATGTTATTTATCTCTATGACAGATTCTATAAAATTTATTCGTTTGTGAATTGAGCCCAAAAATTGAAAGTGAAGGTCAGCACATCCTTTTAGTGAGACATATTGGGATACACAAAAGAAAGAAAGAAATATAGATAGATGATAAATAGATAGCTAGTTGATAGATGATAGCTAGATAGCTGATAGATAGATGATGATAGATGGATGATAGATAGATAGAAACATAGATACATAGATATAAATAGACTGATGCCTTAGTGTGGTAGTATGGTGTGTTAGTCTGGGTAGACTAGAGAAACAAATTTATAAACACATATGTATATAAGGGAGAGGTTTATATACAAGAGAAATGGAACATTGAGAAAGCATCCCAACCCAATCCCGTCAAAAACTCACAAGTCTGATATTAGCCTATATATCCAAGACCAGTCTATAAAGTCTTCATATTCATGAGGCACATGCAATGATACCAGGACAATAACCAGCCAGTGGGTACAGAAACTAGTGTATCCATGGTGGTAGAAGCATCTCAGCACTGGCAGGGACCTCTCTGTAGCTTCTCAAGTATCTCAGCACTGGCAGAATTCTCTATGTGGATTTTTTGGCTTCAGAGGTTTAGTTCCATCTGGGTAAGTCCATGATCCTTCTCCTCTGGCTCCTCCAGTTTCCAGGGCTCAGAGTCTATCAGCATGTTACCCTCCTGTCTTGT
The DNA here is from genome assembly GCA_004026705.1 of Nesogale talazaci. Lineage (NCBI taxonomy): Eukaryota > Metazoa > Chordata > Mammalia > Afrosoricida > Tenrecidae > Nesogale > Nesogale talazaci. The sequence goes on along the minus strand of PVJH01005951.1, from coordinate 77,957 downwards.
CAGTAGAGCATTTCCAAGGGACTGAGCCACCAGTCTCTCACCTTCATGGGGGAAATATGACCAGGCTTCCCAGAATTCTCAGTAAAAAGCCATGCCCACACAGAGGACATATTGACTATCTTCAAATTGACAGCCTAGACCCCACCCCTACCCTCCCAATCATGAAATTGACACCAGAGTACATGATTGCCACAAAGATCCTTTAATTTGGACAATTCAACCTCCATTTAAGTCTTCATGGACTTCTAAAATTCCCTAGTTTTCCTTCTTCGATCTCACAGATTCCAGCAGTTTCATTTCCCATAAAACCTCTTCTTTCCTTCTCAGGTTAGTAGCGTTTCCAATTCTCTTCTTGAACAGTAAGTCCCCATGAGATTGTTCAAGGAAGTGAGCGATACAGAAATCACAGGGTTTACCACTCTTTAACCTTTATTCTTCTGCTTTATTTTGCTCAAGGCCTAAAGATGTGGTTGTCGTTGTGCCAGCGGTTGGGTTCCATCCTAGAGCAACCCTGTGTACAATGTCAGCAAACAACGGCTATTCTCAAAATCCTTCCGATGCTTGAGCTCATTATTATAGCCACTCTGTCAATCCAGAGTCTTGAGGACCTTCCTCTTTTTCACTGCCCCTTCAGTATAGGAAGCAGGATGTCCTTTCCCTATGGACTGGTTTCTCTATGGACTGGTTTCTTCTATACTGGTTTCAGTACAGGAAGCACGATGTCCTTCTCTATGGACTGGTTTCTCCTGACAACATGTCCTAAGTAGGTTAGCTAAAATGAGGAAGACTTGCCCCTCTGGAACACTCTGGCCTTACTTCTTCCAAGACAGATTTGTTTGTCAGGTTAGCAGTCCATTACACTTTCAATCTTCTTCGGCATCAATTCTTGCCTGGTCTTCCTTATGCAATGCCCCACTTTCACACACATGACGCAATGGACAACAGTGTGGCTTGAATGAAGCACAACTTAGTCCTCAAAGTAAAACCTTTGCTTTTCTGTACTTAACAGAGGTTTTATGCACCAGATTTGCCTCATTCAATACTTTTTTGTTTGGATTTCTTGACTCCTGCTTCCATGACCATTGATTGGGGGGGCCATGTTAAGACAAAATCCTTGACAATTTCAAACATTTTTCAATTTATCATATTTTACTTTTAGGTCTAGTTGTGAGGATTTTGATCATCTTTACACTTTTACACTGAGTTCATAATCCACACTGCAGGCTACAATCCTTGCTTTTCATCAACAGATGCTTCAAGTCCTCCTCACTTTCAGCAAGCAAGGTTGTGTCATATGCATAGAGCAGGTTGTTAATAAAAGTTTTCCTATCCTGACTACACAGTTGTCTTCATATAATCCAGCTTCTCTAATAGCTTTTTCAGCATACAGAATGAGTACATATGGAGTGAGGTTACAACCCTGATGCATACTTTTCTTTATTTTGAAAAGGTCACTATCCCCTACTTCTATCTGCCCAAGTTCTACATGAACATGAGGCAATGATCTGCAATCTCCATTGTTTGCAAGCCTATCCGTGGATTATTATGGCAAACCCTATGGTTTAAAGTAAGTTTCAGAGTCTCCTCTGACATCTGTTTTCATCATTTATTTCTTTCATGATTTTTTTTAATGGTCTTTTGTTTTCTTCTTGAATGATGGTCTCGATCTCCTCTCCAATTTCTTCAGGTCTTCTGTCATCACTGCTCAATGCCTCAAATCCGTTTTTGAGATGTTTGTTAAATTCATATGAGATAGGTTCAAGTTTGTATTTGGGGGGGCATCACTGCCCTCTGGTGGTAGTGGGAGCTACACAGACTTGTTGCTACTGGATTTGAACTGCCAAGCCAATGGGCCTAAGTCCTGCATTCATCCACTATGCCACCGGGTCTCAAGCCTGTATTTTTGACTCTCATGGACTTATTTTAATTTTCTCCACATTTATTCTGAACTTACATCTGAGCAATGGAAGATCTGCTCCAGTCAGCCTCTGGTTTTGTTGTAGCTGTTGATACTGAGCTTTTCCTCCTCCATGATGTCTTCCCATATGTTTAGGCAACTTGATCCCAGTCTGGTATATCAGGAGAAGTCCTTGTATATAGCTGCCTTTTGTGTTGTTGAAGAAAGGTATTTGCTATAAATGTCATTGGTTTTGCAAAATTCTATCATGTGATCTCTAGTTTCATTTCTATTACCAGGTTGATACTGTTTCTTTCTGTTTGTTTCAAACTTTTGCATTCTAATAGTCTGAATTATTAATACTTCTTGATTGAATGTTTGATCAATTTCCTACTGAAGTCATTGGTAAAATCTTCAATTTCTTCATTGCTAGATTTTACAGTTGGTGCATAAATTTTAAAAAACCTAATATTTGTATTGATTGAGTTTCTTTGAATGTATATAGAAATAATCTGATCACAGGTAGTATTTTGCTTCATGATGATTTTAGCAAGATCCTTTCTGATAATGAATTCCACGCCTTTCCTCTTGATTGTATTATTCCTGGCACAGTAAGCCATATGAATTTCTAATTAGAAATTGCCTGTACCATTCAATTTTAACTCATTAATGCCTCTTTTATCAATACTTATGTGTTTCATTTCATTTCTTCATGACTTCCTATTCTTCTGGAATCATGCTTTCCACGTGCCTGATCATTAGCAGAATTTTGTAGCTATTTCTTTCCTTCTCTTGAATCAGATCCCATCTGTAAATGAAGATCCTGAAGGTGCCACTCCCAATGGATTTACTCAGCTCATGTCACTATGGTTAACTTGACCCTGACATATTAGTTCCTCTTCAGTCACTTTTCTAGTGTCCTCAGACACAAGGAACCTGTCCTCTGACCCTGCTCTGCTTTCCCTCATTAAGTCTTCAACTTGGACAATGCTTTGAAACTCAATGTAAAGTTCTCCATAGATAATTCCTCAGAAGTGGACAACTGATTCCTTCTTCATTGTCTGATTGTAGCTGTTACAGGCATGCAAGATGGTTAGTCAGGCTCACAAATTAGATTTAAGGGATAGTGTTCAAGCTAAAGCAAATCCACCATCACTAGGCAGAGACATATACTATGATTGACTTGACTACACAGCAATGTATCTGGAGGAGGAATAGTAAAATGCGGTACCTAATGATAACTATAATTGCACCGGCTAAAATGACTCATACTTAAGTTTTCAAAGAAAATCTTCGTAAAGCAAATCAGAGAATCCAGATTCATGTCTATTCTACTCAGTGATCTGAACTAACACTTGTAATTTAAGATGAGTGATATCGGAAGAATTTATCACATAAAGTTGTGAGAAGCATCAAGCCAATTCCATTAATTATTCCCTGGAGCCTGATCCAGTACATTATAAGGTGACATTTCCAAAACAAACCAATAGATGTGTATACCTTGTAATCCTTTCATGATTTAGAATCAATGTGGCAGCAAGCAAATATGGGGTAGTTCAATTGATTAATTTAATCCTTTAAGTAGTTTGACTGGCATATATTTCACATTGACAATCTAATAGTTCAATCATATTAATAAGAATCTTACAATCATATTCATAATCAATTTTTAGAACATGTTCCTCTTTCTTGCACTCATTTTCATTATTGCTCTATCTCTTCCAGTCTCAGTCACCATACATCCCAAGAAACTGTCAGAGAAGTCACTGTTTATATAACTTTACCTGTCTTGGACTTCGTATACAGGAAAACATAAAAAACAGAATACAGAAAAGCAAAACAAAGCAACAAGTGCAAACAAAATCACTGTTTGCTGCATACCAGCAAAGCTCTTCACATCCCTGGTCTGTGGTCAGAGGGAATTCATTGGTGGCTTAATCCATGTGCAGACTCTGAGCTCCTGCTGCCATCCATAGCTTTCCAAAAGCCAGATATTCAAAACTTAAGTACTGATACCATTCCCTTCTTTGGAATGGATTGCATCATTCACAATCTTTGGATATCACAGGCTGGTGTGTTTCTTCCATGCAAGCTCAGTTGGAGTCTGACTTATATGGCTGCTTGTGTGAAGATAAGCCTTTAAGACTCCAGACACTATTACTTCCAATAGTTAGTTTCTTCACTCCAATTTGTTGTAGCACCCATGTATTCAGTGATCACTTCATGAAGGTAAGCATCAAGCAGAGTCATGTAGTAAGAACAGATATTTTTTCCTGATATTTGACCAACAATTAAATGTGAACTCAAATTCCATTCATATAGCTACAATATATATATGCCTGTGGTTCAGTTTAGAGACCTAATTATCAATTTATTTTAGACAGTGTTACCAATTATCCTCCAGGGAATAAGATACTTCTAATAATGCCATTAAGTTAGCTAATGGTTTAGAATTTAAAAGAGTTGAAAAAGTCATTATTGTAGACCAGCTACAAACCTCAATATATGAATTTGATGATGTGTATATATTAAATTCTTAAGTGACTGGACACTATGTATGAAAAGAATGGGAATTAGTGATAGAGCAAAATGTCCAATCACATTCATTTATAACAGCAGAAACAAGACATCCTAATAAAGCAAGGAAAAAACTAAAACCATAGATATATGATATTCTCAGCCCACCATTCATTGAGTACTCTCAAGGCAAGAGATCCACACCAAAGTCCAACTACAGCCAGTTGTATAATTTTAGGATAGCACTTATCTGGTTATGAAACAGTTAGATTCATCCTTAAGACCAAGGGTTTTGGGTGTGTTTGAGGTAAAGTTGAGATCACTTAGTGGGTTTTCCACTTTGAGTCCTTTTGATGTGGCCTATGGAGGATGATGTGCAACTCAGAAGTATAAAGTCTGAGATCCCAATAGTTTATAGCACAGGGCCTGGTAGGAAAGATCTGTACAAAAACAACATGCAGTGTCCAATTAGGAACATAGTATTGGACTTATTCCTCCCTTGGGTTTTACATAAGTATTGCTAAGTGTTTTCACTCCATGAGAGGTTGCTCCTTCCTGTTTACCCCCCAAGATAAATGCAATTGTTTTCTCCAAGATCTGTGTGTCCTCCTCTCTCTAAACTGACTTGAATTTTTAATAAGATTATATAATAATAATATGGGCACCTATTGTTTTGGAGTGGCCTCAACACAGTGTTGTACATCAGCAATTGAACTGTCCTCCTCTCCTCCCCACAGCCTGAAGAACAAACCCCAGCTGAGGTGAGGTCTACTGTGCTGGATTGTTTTCAAATGTGTAAATAGAGTGCATTATATATGTTACATGGATACAATGTAGGGTCTCTCCTTTTTTGTTTGAGAGACCAGTTTAGGAGACTAGATGAATTTGTTTTTTTTTTTAAGGTGAATGTAGTTGCATTTGAAAAGCTGTGGTTTACCAAATGGACAATAGACATATGAGAAAATGTTCTTTATCATTAGCCATTAGAGAAATGCAAATTTAAACAAGATACAACCTAATACGCATGAAGATAGCCAAATTCAAAAAATCAGAAGAAAATAGTATTGGAGGGGCTGTGGTGAGATAGGAACCCTCATCCACTGCTGATGGACATGTAGGATGTGCAGCCAATATGGAAATTGATTTGGTGATATCTAAAACAGATGGAAATTAAGCTACCATACAACCCAGCAATCTGCCTGCTGAACATATACTCAGAAGAGGAAAGAAACAAACTACGGCCAGACATCTATGACTCAGTGTTCCTTACAGTACAGTTTCCATTTGCAAGGAGTTGGAAATAATCCAAATTTCCATTAATGAATGAAAAAGACTGTGGTCCATACATATAGTGGAGTACAACAAATCCCTAAAAAGCAGTGTTGAATGCAGGAAGCATATCACCGCCCAGGAAGAACAGGAGGAAATTATACTAAGTGAAATAAGCCAAGCAACAAAGGACAAAATGCAAAAAAGAGTATAAGGAAAAAGTTACTAATACATACATACCTGTGTTGAGGTCTGGGTATTTTGGCAGAGGCCAGCCCAATCCAGGGATACATATGGTAGCCAACAAAAAAGGAGGGTGGGGGAGACATGGGTTAAAAAAAAGACATAGATAGTGGGGAACAGAACACTAACCCACTCAAGGGGAAGGTATTGCTTATATCTCCATCAGGGAAGGGGAAAGAGACCAGACTTCAATCTGGTGCATCAAGACATGTATGTAACCTACTGGCCTGAAGCAAGGAACCAATTGAGAGGTCTGTGTATCTTGCCTCAATCCAAACTATGTAGATAGAACTCCACTCCCCCCAGGATAATGCACTTGAGAGGATAGCACTGAAGCTACAATTCATGGAGAGGGATGCATCTGATCTGAGCACACCGGAGCAAATGCAGAGGGAAGAAAAGGGAGTGGAACACATACTGGCCTGCCAAGCCGTGAGGATGATATTCATGTTCAGAGCAGCCAATGCACAGAAAGAATCACAGGGGTGGCCCCATCATGAGACAAGATGCCTTCACTGGCCCACAGCACTTTGAGGGAAACCCAGGAAGCACAGTGAAGGAATTGTGCCAATATTTGACCCCACCACTCTGGGGAAAAACCCGAAAGGCATTATTGCAACAGAGCGGAAAGGGGAGCAAAGCAATAAAGTCTCTGTGGAATATCAAAATATAGACTTTGGGGCCAGGGCATGGCACACTGTAAGACTCGACTGGAAAACATTCCTAAAGGTGAACAAGCAAAACTTGAACTATTATAGGCATTTTTGTGGTTGTTGTTTTGTTGTTGCTTTGTTTTGCTCTGTGTTTTTGTGTGTGTGCTTATTATTGTCTCTGCATTTCTATCTAAATAAGACAGGTGGGATAAATAATCTGGAGGAGAAAACAATGGGGCCAATGGTTCCAGGGGAACATGGGACAGAGGAAGTGGGGCAAAGGAAGTGGAAGTTAACAAACCCATGGACAAAGGAACAACAAGTGATTTAAAATCCATGGCAAGGAGGCTGTAGGATGCCTCTAGGGCTTGATCAAGGGTAATGTAACCAAGAGTAATAGCTGAAGCCTGAATATCTTTCTTTCCTAGACATAGCTCTATCTAAACCAAGGTTGTGTGTTGAGCATTCATTCATGAAGAAAGAATTATAAAACATGGATAACATTATAAATGTGTTGCTGTTAGATGTCCTCAAGTCAGTTCCAATTCAGAGCGACCATATGTATAAGAGACACACAGCCCTGTTCTGGGCCGTCCTAACAATTGCTGGGATGCCTGAGGCTATTATTGCAGTCATGTCATCCATCTATCTCAAGGGTCCTCCACTTTCCCACTGTCTCTCCACATAGGTGATCATGGCTTCTCTGATTTGAGACAAAATCTCACATCCTTGCACATAAGGAGTATGCTAGTTACATTCTTCAGTAAAGCTTTGTTGATTCTTTTGGTAGTTCATGGTACTTTCAAATTCTTCACCAGCACTATAATTCAAACTGTTTCTCCTTTAGTTTGCTGTCACATTTTTTTTGCAGGCATATAGAGCCATTGAAGATACCATTGCTTCTGTCTGGCTTGGGTCTTCACTCTTCAAGGTCACATCCTTCCTTTTCAACACCTTAAACCATTTATAAAAGTGTCAAGCATTTGTTTCCCAATCTACCTTCTTTCTAGGGCTACCCACTTCTTATGGCAGGTTTACCATCCCTCCAACCTTCTCCTAATTCACACCACACCCAAACTCTAGTTTTGTCATTAATGCGGAACTCAGGTTGCATTCCTTTAATTTTTTTTAGCTTGTGAGAATTAAAATAAATATGAAGTGTCAAGAGCAGAGTTGTAGGGTGTTGGGGTTCTGTTTCATAAGGAAATCCTATTGGACATCTTTACTCCTCTGGAAGTGTGAGGAGGTCCATTATTGTGTTTCTAAAATGTAAAACCAAAAACCCAAATGCAGTTTCTCATGCTTTTTTCTTCAGCAGTGCAGTCTTTAAATTTATGTAAGACCTTCCTCCTAACTCTCTTTGTAATACAAAGATCAAACAAACAAAATGTACAAAAATAGTCACCATAATCTTTTGAAGGAACATCCCTGGCTGCATGTGACTGACCCCGCAAACCCCGCAAAAAGCCAATGTTTAAAATAAACATTTATTTTTCATGTGAAGGCATCCCAAAGAGACTTCCATAGGTAGATTACCAAGACAACTTATATGCAGTATCCTATGATCACAGCAAATTTTTGAAATATGTTTTCTTTGGAATAAAGCTGTGTAACCCTACTTTTGAGAACACTAGTAACAATACTTTTGAGATGTACCTTGATGTGTGTGTGTGTACATGTGAAAAGTATACATATGTGTTAGACTGAGTTCTCTGGAGAAGAACAGTCAATCTTGTATTTATGTATATGGAGAAATATATTTATATCAATTAATGGCTCACACAGCTGTAGATGTGGATAAATCAAGTCTTGTTCAAGTCTGTAGGTTAAGCCGGCGATACCTCTTGACTCATGCAGCCCCAGGGGCTGATGAAACAGGAAGAGGATGCGGAAGACCACAGATGAGGGCCTGCAAGGCTAAGTGAATCCCCTGATGGCTCCTGGGATCTGAAGGTGATATAACGTGTGGTCAGTGAATAATATGCAGGACACAAATGCCTCAGTTGAAGTCAGCTACTTTTCAAATACTGTCAAATACTGAGTATACCACAAGATGAATACAAACTCCTTCACTGGTATCAAGACTATGACCAAGATAAATGATATGACCTCGATCTATTCTTCCCAATACTGCAGTCAGTGCTCTGAACTTTTCGAATCCATGATAATTCTGCACCAGTTTCTGTTCACTGTTGAGTGCTCTGAAAAGATATTACAAAAATATCGAATGGGATTCCTACAGATTAGAATTATACTTAAACAAATGCCATATTAAATACTATATCTTGTCCCCTATTTCATGTCTTCCTATCTTAGAAAACAATGTGAACACATTGTGTTATTTTCATATTTTATTTTCAAATTTCCTGCATGATTTTTCCCCACACAAGAAAATGAAAACGGGAGGATGTGTGAAGTGTTTTGACTCTGATCCAAGTCTGCAGCTCTATTGTTCTTTCTGAGCCAGTACATGCCTTTGACTTCAACTTGGAATGTTCAAATGCATTCCAACAGATGGATGCCCCCTTCTAATAGGTAAGTCCCTAAGAACCTTCCAAATGCAAGCCTGTAGGAGTGAATGCATGTTACACGCAATTAAAACAGACAATCTGGCACTATACCTAGCCTTATCAGAAAAAAAATACACCTTAGCTCCAGGCAAAATGTGAGTTCTTATATACATCATACTACTCTTATTGGATGCCCTTTATTATGATGCAATTCTTATTTTTATAATAAAAATCTGTATATTTTATACAAAATACTAGATACTTTCTAATAGGAAATGTTTCAATTACCACTAAAATTTTAATTTAGATTTGTACCTGTGGAAATCATATGCACTGAATGTATCTCTAAAGACTGAGATAAAGACAAATAGAAAAAATAACTTTCTTCTACCAAAATGGAAAGACACTAGAATCAAACAGTTTCCAAGATAGAGAAAGGAGTGATTGAGTCATAATCAGGGATAATGGAGGCAGAGGAAAGGGGGAAACAAAATATAATTTAGTTCCACTACAGGACATCTGGAACGAGGACGTCAAGAATTTACCAAGTCATTATAATCCAATCAAGAGGAAACATTTTATTCTCTGGCAAGAAGCATTGTTATGAATAGAGGAGAGGAGATATTAGTGCAATGCACATTTTAGGAAATATGCTCATTGCTATGAGGACGACTCACATATTGATAATTACCATGATCCTACAATTCTATTGATTAACTCTTTGTGGCACTAAACACTTTAAACATTACAATATGTAAAACCTGTGAATTCTGCATGCTTCTGAAGTACAATCTTCCTGCTCAGTTCAGCTTTGTAATTCTATCTTGCCAACTCTTAAAAGCTAAGTAGACATTATTATTTTCTTACTTCTTTTCCAGCTGGAATCATTGTATGAGTTTTATTCATATGCCAAAACTTAACTCAGCAGCTTTATCTTTTAAGAAAGAAACCTAATAAGAATTTCATGTAAATCAGTAGACAAAGCAATTATTTCTAATTAAATACAGAAATAATGTTCTTAAAGAATTAGTCAATAAAATGGGGAATGAAAAATTTTACTGAAATATCCAGTATTTTTATTTCCCTTTTTCCATGAACCTTAAGAATTTACTTCATGTATTCTTATAAGAAAAGCCTATAGGGAAAGTTGTATATGACTATTATATAGAAATTGTAGCAATCTTTGAAATTAAGAAATTTTTATTTCACAAGAAAAGATAGAGGACTTAGCAGTTCTCATGGGGAGCTCCATGGAGATTGGAAAAAATGGAAGGGCCCAATCAGTTGGGTGCAACAAAACTTGAAGGCAACATGTGGCATAAAGCAGAGCAACAACAGAGAGGTCTGTGGAGCTGGCCCTCATCCCAGCTCCAAGGACTCCCTTCCCAAGGGAACGTATCACAGAGGACAGCATTGAGGACACATTTCAGGGAGAGGGGCACCTGCTCAGAACACATGGGAGCCATCTAAGAGGAAAGGAAGGAGAGAAAGAGAAACCACAGGCTGGTCAATGAACCCTCTACCCATCCCCTGGCCTGAAGGATATTTTTTCTTGTTCAGAGCAGCCAATGCCCAGAAAGGATCCTAGGGCTGGCCCCACCATGAAACACAGCTTTCTCTCACTGACCCATAGCATGAAGGGGGATAACACTGGAAAATCTGTGTAGGAATTGTATCCAGTCTGACACACACCCCCTCCCTCCAGGATGAAACACAAAGGTTGTGTAACAGAGAAGCCAGGGGAGAAGAGCAATGAGGTCCCCCCAAAATTCTGAAAATGGACGTTAGGGGCAGACCTTGGAACCTCATCTGAATTGATCAGAATCCATCATTAAAATCAACAGACAAGCCTGGAACTATTTATAGTTTCTTTGGTTTGTTTATTTTTCATGCCTATATGAGAGGCGGGATAAACAATTCCAGAGAGAAAACAACATGAACAATGCTTCCAGGGGAACAAGGGAGGGAGGGGAAAGGAAGGGAGAACCAACACACCCAAGGGCAAGGTTACAGCAAGTGGTCTAATATCCATGGTCAGGAGGACAGGGAATGCCTGGCGGGGCTTAATGCAGTGCAATGCAGCAAAGAGAAAATGTTGAAAACCAAGTGAAACTCACACATTGTGATATGGGGCCTAATGGTAGTGGGATAGCAAGAGAGAAAAAGGAAAAAGGGGAAAGAACTAGGGGGCAAAGGAAATTTACAGAGGTATAAATACAGGCACATATATATGTAAATATATTTATATATAACAAAGGACACATAAATCTATGTACATATGTGTTAAGAATTAAGTTAACACACAGGCATTAAGCCTCTCCTCAAGCGCTCTGTCCATGCAAGAACACTGTTCTAACAACCTTGCATTCTGTGATTCTCTGACATGTTAACTGAAGATAAATGGGGGCAGAAGGAAATGTAGTGAAGAAAGCTGATGGTACTCAGTTCCCACAAGATATGGCATCTGGGTTCCGAAACATTGGAAAGAACGTGTTTTGTAACATATAAACAAATGTGCTTGACAGAATGAAACGGTGTGAGAGCTGTACGAGCACCCCAAAAATGATTTTAAAAAGTAAACATACAGCTGCTTAAGCAAAACCAGTTTGACCTAGAAATGAATTATCATCTACAGTAAACACTTGTAAATTAGAGAAACAAATACAACAAAGTGAAAGTTTTAATGAAAGAATATAGGCTATATTGGAACATTTAAGAATATATTTTGTTTTCTCTAAAACTATGTCTGAAAATTTAAAATATTTATTACATCTTCCAAAAATTTAGAAAGTAATCCTTTTTTAAAGCTTGTGTGAGTATATTATTAAAAGGTAAATCAATATTATTTGAAATGGAGATGACAGGAGAATTTTTAAAGTATAATTAGATCTCATGGGCTCAGCCCTGGTGGCGTAATGGTTGTGTGCAAGACTGTGGCCCACTGGGATGGAGGTTCAATTCCAGCTCCACAGGCGCAAAGCCTGGACCTCCTACTCCCACCACCAGAGGGCAGTGATGCCCCCCCATAAAAAACAAACACAAGCAAAAAAAATTAGATCTCACCTCACGCTCACACTAGATTTGCTTGTATTGTATTCAGTCAGATCACATGATATGTCTTCTCAATTCCTTTTTCAGAAAATGCAAATCTTTAAACTTTCTTGAAAGTCTCTTGAAATTTAAATAAAAATCTTTAAAACTACTATGGGTTGTTTTCTCACAGTCATTCAAAACTAGCCAATGTGAAGTGTCATTTAAATATATGAGACTTCTGATATATTCTAGCAAAACTTTCATAGATGTAACATTTTTTCACAAGTGAATTATACCAGAAAATTTTAACTGGTCATTTTTTTATTAGCTGGTCATTTTTATTAAAGTTTCATAATTAAGCATTCAAGCATACACAATTCTATTAATCCTTAAAAATTACTTAATTCATGCAATTTACATATCATATAATTCAATCATTCAATCATAGCAACAATAGTTTGCATTCCTCACCACAAACAATCTCAGAACTTTTTCTTTTCATACTTATTTTGGACTCCTTTAAAAAGAATATGTTTTAAGAATATATTTTGTTTTCTCTAAAACTATGTCTGAAAATTTAAAATATTTATTACATCTTCCAAAAATTTAGAAAGCAATCCTTTTTTAAAGCTTGTGTGAGTATATTATTAAAAGGTAAATCAATATTATTTGAAATGGAGATGACAGGAGAATTTTTAAAGTATAATTAGATCTCATAGATCTCATTAGATCTCACTTCCTCGCAACTCCCAGTCCATGTGCTTATTCCAGGCAATTATTAATTTAGTCATTATCTCTATATATTTGCCTATACTGGATTTCATAGATGGAAGTCCAAACAAAACACAAACAATAAAAAGCAACAATGAAAAAACAAGCACTACAAATCACAATGAAAAGGAAGCAGATAATCTTAAAACCAAAAAAACTTAATATTGGTCAAAAAGAAGATAAAATAAAAAGTACTAGACTGTCTTACAGCTGCATCTGCCATCATCAACTTTGCAATGCTCACTGTCTGATAGTGAAGCTGTTCATGCCCTGAGCTATGGTCAGGAGGAATTCATCAGAGGCTCCATACACTTGGTGATCCTGAAAATGAATTTGGGGGATCCACCATTATTCTTGGGCTTCTGCAAACTGAATGTTCAGAATTTAATTTCTGATATGGTTCTCTCCTTTGGATTTAGATTTTATTATTTACAGTCCTTGGGCTGCACAATTTGCTATGCTTCTTCCATGTGTACACAGTTGATGCCTCACTTAGAAGACTACTTATTTTAAGACAAGCCTTTGAGATCCCAGATTATATTCTTTCTAATAGCTAGACATCATCCAGTTGCTTCACCACACTTGGGTAGTACCGTATGCTTAGTGCTCTTTTCAAGAGAATGAGTGTCAAGTCATAACAATTAATTATTCTTAGATTGAGACTAGAATTAAGTAGAAGCTCTGAATCTATTCATATATATATTATTTACATGTGTCTACTATTCAATTTAAAGACATCATTTTCATTTTATTATACAGAATACTATAGATTATCTCCTTGCAGAACAAGATAATTCTGGGTATAGCCTAAATTTTTCCAATGGTATAGAGTTTAAGACGCAATTCACAAAAGAAAATTATATATGAACAGGTCAGCTTTTTATAACACCATGCATGAATGGTTGTCGTGTACAGATTAAACACTTCAGTGATGGGAAACTGTCTAGACAAAAACAATAGGGGAGAAAGAGGCAGAGAAGGAAGAGGAGGAGGATTCAACGTTGGCACAAGGTGTAGCTTGGGTACGGAGAATGTCTGCACTAAGGGTCACACAGTATGTTATCCATGCAAGGATGCCGAACATTTTAGCTAGCCGAGTTATCTAAGCCGATGGTAAAATCAAAACAAAAAAACAGCTGTGCTAGGGAGGTGTGAGGCTCACAGATGTGACCCTTGTCTCTAGTCTTTAGTAAAGAGGTGTATTTCCATAGCTGATGCTACTCTATGACTTTAAGCAATTTTGATTTACGTGGATTTTCTCACTTCCAGGGAATACAGGAAATCCCTTCTAATGCAACATCTCTGGTTGCTGCTAAGGAGATCTTCCTGTACTGGATATTTGGCTGTATGTTCTTCCAACACTGATTTTGTTTTTCCTGTACCTATTTTTCTTTCAAAAATATTAAAATTCATGAATTTCCAATGTACTAAAATAAATACGAAGGGTTCATTAATGAAATTTTTAACTGTGTACATTTTTCACAAATAATCTCTATTCCAATAAAAATAAGATCCTGGAAAATAATTATTTATATATAATTCATCTCTGTTTCTGGCAAGGTCATTAGCAAGCTAATTTTCAATAAACATTTAATTTTTTAAAAAACTACCTAAAATCATAGCATCAAACAAAATGCTTTTTCTTTGTGGTATGACATATAGACAATATGCAAAGAAAACAGTAGATCGCTAGCATAAATAAAGAAAAAAACACTGTCAGGGTTTGAAAGCATCTGGTGTCCTTAATAAATTTGTGTAGATTCACATTTACTAATGGTATGGCCAGTTTTATTTGATTAGAGGTGCTGAGCCTTCCCGCCTGCTGAAATGAAAATCAGGATACATATCATTAGTTCTTTTATTTTATAGTGCCATGCTCAATTAATACATAATAACTAAGTTGATTCATGAGGTCACATTCATTGTGTTTCTAATTTCACAAATATTTTATAAGCTCTCCTTGTTAGATTTTCATTGTACTTTCTACTACTTACTGTCATTAACTTAATTGCAATGCATAGTTTCTCTTTAAGGAGATTGCCACAGCCTTTTCTCAATTAGAGGGCAGCTCATGGGCTTGAACTGTTAACTTTGAGGTTAGCATTCCCAACTGCACCACATGACTTGCATAACCAACTGCACCACATGACTTATTATACCCCTCTCATTAAAGCTAGGTTAATAAGAATGAATCGACATGTTTTGCTAAAAAGTTATAGGAGTCCTTTAAAGAAAATCTAATTCTGAAGCTAGTTTTCTAGATTGATCTTCCTTCTGTATTTCCACCTTTCCAGCCCTCCACTTTAAATCATGTCAAATTATAGTTCTGGCATCTTCAAGGGCTTCAAATAATGTTATTTTTTTAACAGTCTTTGAGATTTGGGAACAGAAAAAAATTTCTGACGGGGACAGAATCAGAACTGGAGGATCCATGATGAAATGTTCACAGCACTGAGCAAAGAATGAGCAGGTATATTTTCATATTGGACAAAACATGAAAAAAAAAAGCCCTCATCAATAGCACATTCTTGGATTTTTACTCAACAATTATGTGCTAATTTTCTTTAAAGTTGTTTCTAATAACCCACTTAAAGCAATTCTGTCTTTTAAGAAAACTTGTGGAACATATTTAGGATTCCAAAAAACAGCCACCATAACCATCTAACTTGACCTGTATGCCTTGATTTTAAATGAACCACAGATCCCCTCATAATTCACTATTTTGACTGGACCTTGATCTCCGGATAATGTTTGTGAATCCAAGACTTGGCCCAATTATGATTCATTCCCTAAAGTACTTTTCACTAGCTGCTTTCTTGTTTAAATGACAGATGTCAACTTCAGCTCTTTGAGCCAGCTGATTTTCATGTAATCCCTTTGGGGTCCAAGGAACTGAGAGTTTACTAAAGCCAAATGCTAACTTAAAATTGAAGATGTCAAGCAAAGTGAGATCCCAACTTTTGGAACTGGCACATCAAAGAGAATTTTACAATATTCTTTCACCTGTTTCTGGATTTCTGCCAGTTTTCTTAATCTTTGTGGTTAATGTTCTTCCTTTTCTTCCCCCCACCACCGATTAAATAGCTCTTAGTTTTATTGATGTGTATTTCACATATCATGCATTTTAATTGTTCAATTATATTATGAAGTTTTATAAAATCAACATGACAATGAATTTCAGAATATTTTTTTCTCATATTCATAATTGTTAGCTCCCCATTTTACAATCCTGCCCACCCATCCTTCATTGCCATGTCCTTGCCCAGTTACTGCCTGTGTGTTTACTCCTTCTGGGTTTCATATGCAGAAAATCAGACAAAACACAATCATACAAAATCATACAAAGCAAACAAAGAAAAAATGACCGACAACACAAACTCAATGACAATGACTACACAAACCTAGAAAAACCTCAAAGAGAAAGCAGATCTTGGAGCATATTAGAGTCTTTCCCGACTTTCCTTAACATATTTGACCTACGAATAGACTGTTGTTTTACATAAGGCAAATACTCCTGGAATTATGGATCCTCTTGTTATGTTTTTTTTTCTTTAATCTTCTATTTTCCTTTTCTTTGGGCTCTGTTATTGTTTGGTTGCCTACTTATATAAGATCAAGATGGGAAGTCAGCTGGAGGAAAAAGAAACTGGAGGGATTTGAGGGAGAAAGGGGCAGGGAAAGGGAGTGGCGAGCAAGCAATACACTAGAAATGGAACAACTAGGGAATTAAAATTGGCAGCACTGAGGACAAAGAGATCCCATGAGTGTGGGAGCAATAGCAATCTAGCTGAAAGGAAATACTGAGAGGTGGAAGTACGGAGAGAACGATGGTGGGACAGGAGTAAGATAAAAGGGAACAGAGGAATAGATATAGGAAAAAATATATGAATAGATATATAAGTATGTATGTGTACATATGTAAAATATTTATACATAAAAAATAGTGGTTTTGGCCCATGTTCACATATTAATATGAAAATACACTGAAATGGTGGGTAGACTTTGGACTGTACTCATACCTTCCTTCAATGCAAGAACTCTTTGTTCTAACCATCTGGCATTCTGTGATACTCATCCTCCCAGAACAATTTATTAAGACAAATTGGATACATAAGCAAAAGTGGTGAAGAAAGCTGATAGTGCCTGGTTATCAAAAGAAATAGCATCTGGGGTCTTAAAGGCTTGAAGTTAAACAAGCAGCCATCTAGCAGAGAAACAACAAGACCACATGAAAGAAGCCCACCAGCCTGTGAGATAGTGATGCATTGCCAGGACTAGACAGCAGGCATCAGAAGTCCCCAAACAAACAAACAAATAAAATCCACACTGTTGAGAAAATGGGGATTAGAAATAGAGACACAAAGGACATCTGCAGACAATCAGGGTGCCATAAAGTACCAATGAAAAACCCAATACTCCTCTGATACCCAACATTCCTGTGGTTTCTCAAGAATCCCCCTTCCCCACCATGACCCCAGTACTGTTTGTGACTGCAGGTTAGACTGGAGCATATGTATGTATAGGTACAGATAAGACATAAGATCTCACAACACATGGAATCCAGGAACGGGAATGGGAGTAGTGATAGGGGGAAATTTGGTAAAGGAGGAGAGGAAGGGAGAACAGATCGCAATGATCAACACATAAACTGCCCCTCCCTAGGGGGTGAACAACAGAAACTGTAGGGGAAGAGAGGCAGTGGTTGAATTCAAATATGAAAATAAAAATTATTTTTAATTTATCAAGGGACCATGAAAGTCACAATCACAGAGGGAGCCGATATGAAGGTCCTATAAATAAATGTCCAGAAAATAATAATGACAACATATGTACAAATGTGCTTGCTACAAATGATGTAGGCATTGTTATAAGAGCAGTAAGAGTCCTCAATAAAATGGTGAAGATACATAAATAAATTAGGATCCAATATGACCATGATACTCTCTATAGTTCATGCTATATTTCCCATAAAATATTGGAGCTTTTTCCAATAATATGTATGTATGTATATGTGTAATTAAAATGTAGAAAAGCACCAAGTTGGAGATGTAGAGGTACAGCGATTGTGGTAAGATGAAAAAAATTCTATTCTGAAATCCATAATTCCTTTTTAGTCCCTTTGTATATAAAAGAAGTGTGTAGGCATATTAGAAAATTCTGAGGAAAATACCAGTTTTTAAAATGGTCTGTTTATATTAGATGATTTTTTTTCTAAAAATAGAGCTATCTGAAGAACATAAAAAATCAATTTCTGAAGTCAAGGGTGTATTTACAATCAATGAGTGAGCAAATGAAGTTAATAGAAGTTAACATTGGCCTCAATGTTATGAATAATAATAAATGTGATGAAATTTTATAATCTTACTTTT
The DNA here is from genome assembly GCA_004026705.1 of Nesogale talazaci. Lineage (NCBI taxonomy): Eukaryota > Metazoa > Chordata > Mammalia > Afrosoricida > Tenrecidae > Nesogale > Nesogale talazaci. Next base: position 59,695 of record PVJH01005951.1, on the reverse strand, counting down.
AATGTGTGACAGCAAATAGAAAACTAATAACCATTTTGAGTACATGGGAAGAACATAATCCTATCTGGAAATAGTTACTTTTTATTACCTAGTAATAAAATGTCATTCAAAGGAATTGAAAACACTTGCAAACACATTGCATTATTTTTCCTGAATTCTAAGTAATATCACAATTTTCACAAGTTGTATTGGTCAGAAGTTGGCACAAAATTGATATCACTTTAACCAAGGATGATTTTAAAGATGTTAGTAAGTTTTAATTTACAAGGATACAGGTAGACTGAAATGGTATCATCCAGAAGCTAAGAATATAGGGAGTTGTTACTGCTTCCATTTAAGATCATAAATGGGGGAGTAGTTGCTGGATTCCAACAAGGGTTGCAGCTATAAGAAGAAGCCATTACATAAGAGATAATGTTCCTGCAATTAAGACCACCAACCCCACTGAAAAAAATAGAGAAATGAGAAGAAAACATTCATTCCTAATTAGTTTATAAAGAGGAGCATTGAGGGCACCTCTGCCCTGCATGCCTTGCTTTCCAGGATCAGGGGTTTTATGTGTATGAATGCAGTAGTGCACAACACTCGCTAGTTCAAAGAATGCCCTGCATTCTTGTTAGTTCATCAACTCATTGTGATATCACCCAACTGGTGAGGAAAAAAGTGTTTTGGGGTGTATAATAATACCAATGAATTAATGTGTTTTTTATATTAATTTTCATCACTTATCTAGTTTCCAGTACTGTGGTGGCTTACTTGTTAGGATGCTGGAGAATATGCATTTCTAATACCATCGCAGTGACCCATTTGGAGTAGGTCTCAGTGGATCTTCTAGATGGCAATAATCTTTGAGGAAGGGCAGTCTACTTTTTAAAAAGTCTCACTAAATACCTAAAACACAGAAGAGCAATCTTGTCTACTATGTGGCCAAAGATCAGCCACTATGGCTGAAAGAGTTAGGGGAATTTTCCTTCTCAAAGGATAGTGGATCTTAATGCAGTAAAATTTTCAGGACCTTCATTTGCTTATGTATCAAGTCAAACTGGAAAGCATGTGCAAACATCAACAACTAAGATGAGTGTAGAATATAGTAAGAACAAATTGTAAATATTTGGAAAATGAAATAGAGTGCATAATGGTTCATATCCTCCTGTATCAGTCTGAGTAGGCTAGAGAAACAAATTCACAAGCATATATATATATATATGTGTGTGTGTGTGTGTATATATATATATAAAATGTGTGTGAGAGCTTTATATAAAAGAGCAACTGTATATTGAAAAAATATACCAGCGTAGTCCAGATCAAGTCCTTAAGGCCAATATTAGTCCATATGTCCAATACTGGTCTATAAATACTTCTTCAGATTCATGCAAGACATGCAATGATGCAGAATGCTGGAATATCACAGACCAGGGTGTGGAAAGTCTTGTGGATCCTTTGGTGGTAGAAGCATTGATCTCAGCACTGCTCTCCCTGTGGTTCCTCCAGCTCCAGGGCTCTACTTTCAATGTACCTCCATGTGGATTGTCAACAGGTATGTCATCCAGCAAGGTATTGCCTCCAGGGAGGAAGACAAGACTTCCCAAATCCTCAAGAGAAGGTCATGCCCACACCTAGGCAGCACTGCCTATGATCTGCTTGACAGCTTTGACTCCACCCCTTTGTTTAAGGTGACAGGCGATTATACTACTGTCACACCTCCCTGATTAGGAGTCAAGATGGACTGTCTCTGGCCATTATGAATTGAACATTTATATAGTCTATTATGAACCACATAACATATTGAAGAGTAATGATCAATTTCATCATCAACAAGAACATTTCTGGGCTTACCCTAAAATACAACACTGTTAAGTATAAGGATAATATGCTTGTGTCTATAATGAAGACCAATTAACATGACTAGTTTTCAAATTTATATACTTCCCATTATTTCTAAAGATATATATATATATATATACATACACATATATAAACATTTTGAAGACTAAAATTGTTTAACCATGCAATCTAGGTGCATTGAAAATTACTGGTCATTGGAATAGGAAAGCTAAAAAAATAGTTCAGTGCTTGAAATAAATGGCAAAGACAAAAAAACTAAAGTAGAGACCATATGATAGAATAGTAAAAGACCAATAACTTATTCTTTGGAAACATTAAAATCTATGGCTACACATATAGGCCTTGCTGGATAAAATACACTGGAGTCAAGCCAGATGCATATGTGGAATAGAACTATGGAGTGACAAAATATAATTAATTAAACCAAAGCTGACTATGGAATAGCAGTAAGTTGCTCACATGAAAGTTGCAGATAAAGATGAAGGAAATTAAAAACAAGTTCAGGAGAATCAATGGACTTGAGCACATTCCCCCTGAATTTATAGACTGTATCAAGAACTAGGCTGACTACTTACCTCATGCAGGTCTTATACTAAAGACTGAAACTCACTTATATTCCAGAATCAGATGACTGCTATCCTAAGGTTATCAAACTGATTGAAACTCTGTGGCAAGAGTATATTAACAAGAAAACGCTTGAAATTCAATCAACTTCAGAAGAAGACATGCAACAGGGCTATTAGTGACTATATTAGATGGATATTAGGTGAAAATGCCTTATGGACAATGCAAAGGCATTTATTTGATTGTGACAATTCAAAGCATTTGACTTTGTAGAAGAAAAACAATTGTAGATAATATTGTTAAGTAAACTAATTCCAAAATATATTCAGGCAGATTCAGTGTGTACAAAAAGAAGCTATTTTTTATAACAGAAAAGGAACTAATGTGTGATTTTAAAATAGAACAGATTTTAAAAATATAGGAAAGCTGAAAATCATGGTCGTATCCTTCCACCATAGTTACTCAATCTTCATGAAGAGTGTATGAGGAAGAACTCAGCTAACAGTGGAGTGACCAAAGAAGATATGGAAAATCCTAATAATCAATCTAATTGGTAGATTGATGAGTTTGAATTTTTTCTTTCATTTTGTTCCTTTGAAATAGTTTGTATAATATTATCCTTTCTTTCCTAAAATGAGTGAAGGAATTCATTAGTACAGCATTTTGAATTTCATTATCTCTGTTAAAATGGTTTAAATTATAGTATAGTGGATTTAATAAAGATTAATTTAAAGGTTTGAATTCTAACAATGCTGTTAGTTTTATTTTATTTGAAGATTATGTATTTTAACCATGAGGTATCATCTTCAGAAAAGTGCATAGTAGGGGTACTAAGTCTTTTAGTGTTCCTAATATATTTACTTTGTGCTTTCTGTGATCTCTCCTCAATAATTTTGTTAAATTCTATCAATTTTATTAGGTTTTTTTTGTAATATTTGGGTTCTTTAGTGCTAATACCTATGATATATAGTAGAGAGACAGATTAGAATTGGGCAGGGAAAACCAGGAGATTGCGAGAGAGATCAGACACCTTTGTAATTCAAGTTGAAATAAATAGTAAGATGGTAGATATGGACTCAACTATATCAGTAGCAAGGATGTGAATGAAAGTTAAAATTAATTCCAAGATGCAAGCTTGATAAATGAAGGAACGGCTCCTCTGGAGAAGCACAGAATTAGGACACCATGAAAGCTATCTTCAAATACTCGAAAGGCTGTCATATGGAAGAAGGATGAGTTTGGTTTTGTGCACTCCCAAGAGGCAAGATTTCCTGGCTGAAATTAAAGAGAGACAGAGCGCACCGCGGTCTGAGAGAGACCATCACAGTGAGTCCATGAGGAGTTGTCTTTAGTTGTGCAAGCAAAAGCTGGACATCTGCGCAGTGAAAGCATTAGACAGCACCGATTGTCAGAATGTGGAAACCAGGAGATAGTTCAGGTAATATCTAAGGTAAAACTACTATTATAACTGTAGTGCAGGGTGCCATTTTATGTTGCTAATTTTATTGATGGTGCAAAAGAAGTAATGACTACTACTGTTCCCAAGAAGTGATGGTTACTACTGTGCACCATTTGACAGTGGCACATAATTGTTTAGCAGCCAATTGTAATTTTCACCAAGAACAGAGTAATTTAAAAAAGTAGTGGCTACAATTAATAACAAGTCCATCGTGATAGTGAAATTATTAACTATATTAACTCAAGTTAATGTCTTTTACACTTCTGTGATGTTAGAATTGCAAGCAGGCATAGAGAAATTCTGAAAACCAAAGTATGATCTTTTTTCAGGAAAAACAATTTCATGATAGATAAGTTCTGATCTCAAATAGTCACTGGCCCTTGTTCATGGAATATCACTCTTATGTGAGTGACTGATAGAAATTTTCTTTTTATTCATATGTGGATATTTGTTGGCTATTTTCTTGACTAAACTGAGCCTATAACTTGTGGAAAACTGATTTCTAATTTTTGTTTTGAACTGTTATATATTGAATTGTGGGGGCCCAAACTATGTGCTAAAAAACCTAACTTGGATACCTAAGGTTATCATTTCTTTTGGGAATTGGTTTTCTTGGTTATGTTAATGAGACAATATCAGTGGGGGGCATGCCTAAAAATTAACCACTCTCCTTTGAGATTTGAAAAGAGCAGTTTTAGCAAACAACCATTGAACTAGTGATAGGGGGTGATACATGGAGAGTACATGACGATTATGAAGAATAGGACACTGAAAAGATGTTACGATACTTTTTCAGAAGGGAAGTCTTCCCCTAAAACCACTACCCCAAACTGATGTGTTTAGCCCCATAAACCCAGAGAAAATACAGTATAGTTCACTGATGTCATCCATTTCTGGTAGTTCCCCTAAGGGAGCATTAGATACCTAAGATAACTTCCATTTAAGAACTTTAAGCAAAAGTTGTTGTCAAAAAATCTATCTGCATGGTGAACTGAACAGTTTTCTATTTCTCAAATATTGTACGTATGATATCAGTGGTAATAAGATAGGTGTGAATTTTTATATATATACTGAAATGTATCTGCATTTGAAACAGATGTGTAAGTCATGAATTGATTTATTCCAAATAGCTATCCTATAACCTTATGAAATTATGCATATGTTAAGACCATTCAACACAAGAATAAAGAAGTAGATTTAATGTATCATTGTGTAGAAAATTCATTGATATGGTTTTAGATGATACATTGGATTTTCCAATTTGAAAATTATAAGGAATCTTTGTTTTTCAAATTTGAGTTTAATATTAAGGACAGAGAAGCACAATTACCCTCAAGGTCATTTGAAGACTCTGTCTTTTTTCAAGCGCTTCTCTGCATGAGCCTGAATTATTTTTATGTACTAGAGTAAGTCAAAAGATTTTCTTCTCGGTTCTTCTTCATACATGGGTTTAAACATGGTTCTGTAATCAGTGGGTTACTGCAGATGAATTCTCTCACCAATATAATGCAATGCCATATAAATATTTATATTGCATATAATCCATATTTATATTCCATATAAAAATCCAATATAAATACCATATATATGGTATTTTTAAATATTATAATTGTCTTAGTCTTGTTGGGGTCCCTTAAAATTAGATCCAAGCCAAACAGTTGCCCCTTTTGGGATCTGCTGGGAAAATTTAAATGAAGACAGAAAATTCAGTCAGAATATGATGATGCCCATCTCTTGGAATTACAGAAGGATAATCTTGATGGATTTTCCTACCATTCCCACAAGGAACATGGGAGTTTAATATAAAGATGTTTCAAGAAGACTGAAAGGCAGTGCCAGGAAAGTTGCACTAAGGATTTGTTTTTTCATCATGACAATGCGCCTGCTCAGTCTTTGAGAGTAGCAGGGCTGTGTTACCAGAACATGACTGGGAAACTCTGCCCTAGAAAATGTGCAGAGCTGCCGCCGAAGACTTTATTTTGCTTCTGATTTTAGAGAACATTTAGATTTGAGGCGCTGTCGTTATCCAAAGTGTCGTTTCATGTGTTGTAAATAGGAGAGTGCAAAATTCCTCAGAGAAAGCTTGGCAAGATTGAAACACTAACTTATGAAGGATATAAACCTAGATGTAGAATATGCACAGAAAGGATGGCTTTGATTTGGATGTTTCCATAAAATCAGGGTTTCTATGATTTCACTTAGCCTTGTAGCTCATACCAAAGCAGGTATTTTAAGAGGAAGGATGTACAAGCAGGCTTACCAATCCAGAGCTCACAGCGCGGATATGACAGAGCCAGATATTAAAGAGATTTGTAAAAAAACATTAAGCAATACCTCTCTTTCCACTATTTTTGTTTGTTTTCTTTGAAACAAATAGTTACTGTGCTTCACAAATTTAATAGCCTCTACCCCAAACAGACCAGTGACCATTGAATTGATTGCAATGTGTGGTTTATTGTTTAAGATGTATTAATAGATGCCTATTTTTAAATACCTCAATCCTACTTAGGATGTGCTGGCTATCTATAGAGTAACCCACATAATCAAAAACGCTTTGGGTCCTTACTGAATACTTAATGTCAAAAGGAACTCGGAATCTAAAAATGTTATGAAGTTCTGATGCTGACCTTAGAAGTAAAAGGTGCAGTTTTCTCCTACGGATACCTTCAAACTGAGGTACCATCAGTTATTTCCTTTTTGAAAATCTAATATTGAAGCCTGATGGTATCGTGTTTGATCTTGACTATACTGCCGACCCCATTCATTCATCTGCAACACAAATTAATGAAATCACAAACACTCCTGTGCTACCATTATTAAAACAGGTCAAAATAAAACAGGTCAGCCTATTTTAAATTCAATTATATGGGCCTGTTTATGTTGCAGGAATATACCTTTGCTTAATATATAATGTTCACTCAGATCTCTGTAAGTCAATATTGATGTTAGCTTAAAAAGAAACCACCTCGATAAAACACCAGTCAGCTGAGCAGCACCAGAAGGTGGCAGTAACGTTATGACTGTCAATATCACAGTTGAAATAAAGACTTAAATGGCCTGTCACATGTAACAAAGGCAGGACAATTGCTGAAGGTTCTCCCTTAGAAATAAAGCAAATAAGAACTTCATGTGGCTTTAAACTGTGTAGCAATTGTCATATTTCACTGTTTTATAGTTCCCTAGAAGGCCATTAGACATTAATAAATGGCTGATTTTCACATGATTTTCTTTTCACAGTAATCTTTCCAAGTGGCAGAAATCGGATTATATGTTACTTTGAAAAGAGTGGGCACCATGCCTCAATGCTCAGTACATTTTCCCCTTGAGAAATCACTTCCAATAAAGGTTTTTTAAAATGATCACCTGTTAACCTACACATTTAAATGGTATTTTCTTATTCTGTTGCCAAATACATCCTATCTTCAGGAAACTTCATTCCTAGAAAAATGTCAAGTATCTCTGGAACTGTATTCACCTAGTAGCCCAGTAATTTATCCAAAAGGACCTTTAAGAAAAATGATTTTAAATATAACCAATGACTCCCATAATAAAAAAACAAATACACTTTTTGCCTTTCTAACATTTTTTTATATACCTGAATCATATGTTGTAGTTTTCAAGGTTGAGCAACAACAGCTATCCTTGATAATCCTTTGTCTGTTTAATTAACCCTTTGTCCTCTAAATGCTATGGACTGCACAAGATACCAGAACCCAATGGCAAACAAGTGACCCGAGGTTTATTAAATGATGTTTCCTTCATGAAAACTTAATACCGAAAGTGTTTGTAATCAGCTATTCTTGGGTGCATCAAAATTATTAATAGGTATCATTTGCCATTGCAAAACAGGATGGTTCATGAATTGTATCAGCAGTTAGTATTGATTCTTACTGGGGATAAAAAGAAGCACTTATTCAAAGATGTTTCTGTCCAATGATTACATTGTCTTATAATAATATTGCTTTGTAGTCTTATTATCACTTGTATTTTCAGTACTGATGCATATAACTTAAGACTACCTACTTTCTATAAACACTTCATTGACACTTCTATTTTCTACCACTCTGTAAGGGGAAAAAATGACATTTAAAATATTACCTAATAGATAAATAATGATTTTTATAAATTTAAAGAGCATGATCTTATAATAACATATAAAATGAAAAAATCTAGGACTCAGGGTGAATCAGTAAGGTCTCTAAATGACCTATAATAAGGTTCAAAATTCAGAAACCGTATCAATATTTAATGCTGTTAGAAACAATTTTAACAAAAAGTATGCTTGCAGCTATTTCCTGGCAGCACCACTTGGTAAATGACTTAGCTATTCCTCTCATGGACAGTTGTATCACTGGAGTGAGCACTGTGAGCAAGAAGTGAGGGACAAGTACAGAATACAGAGCAGCAGCAGTTCTATAATGCCTTAGGAAAGATGATGAAATCATATTGAACTGGAAAAAGCTCTGATGATGATGTAAAACATGGTTGTCACAAAGAATCGACACCAGTTCCTTGGGACCATGGAGCACATCAATGTAGCAGTTCCTAACTGAGAGGTGCTGTAGGTGTAAGAATACTCATTCATATAGAAGAATGTTATGTATTTCATTCTTAGCTTTTATATTACTTGCATAGTCACATAAGTATATTTTAACATTAGTGTAAATACTTTGTGTTATTAGTCACTATGATTTAGAATAGAATAGGTATCATCTTACAATAAAGTGGTAGTAAAATAAATTTAGTTGGTTTTTATTCTCATACTGTCATTACTGGAAGGAACACTGATTCACACAACTCCATGTATAAGGGAAATAAAAATTGCCTAAGGGTGGGCCATGTTTCCAGGAGTAGACATGCTTCCGCTCACTGGGGTAGCTACTGTGTCAATTTGCCTCTTCAGGGCCTTCCTCATTTTTGTGGAACCTCTACTTTAGCAAGCTTAATGTCATTCCCCAGGAAAGTACATGTGACAGAATCTTTCCATCCTCCATGCATGAAGCTTCTAAGGATGAAGACCAAGGAAGACCAAGGAAGAATGGATTGTGGTGGTGGAGAATAATATTGAGAATACGGTGGACTACCAGAAAAAAAAACAAAACCATTTGGGAAGAGGTGCAGCCCAAATGCCCTTTAGGACTTAGAATCATGAGGCTTTATTTCAAAGATTTCTGGTGTGTAATTGTCATCAATCAGTTCCCAGAGGAGGATACACTGCTCTGTACCATAGATGGTCATTGAAAAACGAAAAAGACAACCTTCAGTGAGAAAGGGGTTTGCACAATTGGTGTGCTCAAATTTTGCAACAAGATGTGGGGACGGTGCAGGGTGCAGCAGTATTTTGTTGCTTTACCTACAATCTCTGGACTGCTGATCTCAAGGTCAATAATCAAAACCACCAGCTAATCTCCCAGAGAAATGTGAGACTTTATATTCCATAACATGTAACATTCGCAGAAACCCACAGGGGGAATTCTACCGTGTCCTACAGTGTCTCTATGAATCAGAGCTGGCTCAATGGCAGTGACTTTGGTAATAATAATCACCAAATATTTGCTCCTGGGAGACTGAGGGAACATGAGATTCAGATGCTCCTTGGCAACTTTAACTGAAATTGTGGAATAAGGGCTGGCTTTTATGAAGAAGCAGTTACTTAACCACACCTGAACACAAGCGGGTGCCTAGGAGGTAACAAGTCTCTTACAGTAGAACTGGCTTTCCACTTTTCTTATTTACTGAATGAGTTTAGGTTTTGTTTGCCGGTGGGAAGATGTCACTATCATTCTGAATCAGAGAGACAGAGGGAAGATTTCTTGACTACTTCTATTTTTGTTTGTTTTTCTCTTCCAAACACCACTAAGATTGCTTGTATAACAACCACACAGAGTTTCCCCAAAGATCTTAGCTGAGAAATATTGCTCTAATTTTACTGATGCTTAAGAGAGTGTATTGACTTGGTTCCCTTAACTTTTCCGGAAGACTCTGCAAATTGTTGTCACATCATGCAATTGGTTTATCTGGTATTTGTGATAATCACATTTTCATGAACGATTTCCTACTGGGGTGAAATGACCCAAAAGTGGCATTCGGTGATCTTTGATGTTATGCTTTACGGGAAGACTGCCCATGGTCATTTACATATCCTTTTTTATCAAGTTCTATCATAAATACTCAACTCCCTGAACAGGAGTTGTTCCCTAAGTAGTATGTCAGTTTTTACTGGCCAAAAGATTATTGTCAAAAATAATCCAATATGGATCCACCCCACCCAAATATATATCCTAACTTTGTTATATTGTTAACTCAACGGTCTGAAGCAATCTGAACCTCACTGCCATTGAGTGGTTGCTGGCGTCCAGTGACCCACTAGGACAAGGTAGGACTGCTCTGTGAGTCTTTGAGACTGTATACTCTTTGGGGGAATAGACAGCCCCATCTTTTCCCCAGAAATAGCTGGGGGTTTTGAACTGCTGACCTTGTTCTCAGCTCAACATGGAATCCTTTTTTCACCAACTGAACAATATAGACATTTAAAAATTATAATTATTTTTATTAGTATAAAACTTCATATTCCTAAGTATTACTGAATATTCTAAGCTAATCTTAAGTCATACCCCAGGGTCTTTAACTGAGTACTAACCTCATTAGATGCTCACAAAAGAACATGGAACATGTCAAAATAAGTTGGGAAACACTCCTGTTGTGTTTTCCCTTGTAGTTGAGGGCCCCCTGTGCATTCATATATAAAACGTGTTGAGGAGAATACTAAATAGTAGTAAACCTGACCTTCATTTTTCTTTCTTCTAATTATTTTTCCAAACACAACTTCCCAACTTAACCGGGTATCTCTCCTGAGCTGAATATCCTTTCACCTATCATGGTGATTGCATTAATTCCAAACAAACAACTGGGGATTCCACATTGGAGCGTTCTTCTGTTCTAATCTGGTCATATTTTTGTGCCCTTCACATATTCTATTTGTCCTTCTGATTCTTATTTCTCTAATTCTGGCATCACCTTGGTGTCAGAATGATAGTCATAGAAGTATAATATGCACAGAAATATGCTATCGCTACATTTGCAAAGAATGTTCAGTTCATATTTAGAGGCAGATTCTTCCTGAACTCTATTTTAAAAAATATGACTGTCCCAGTGTTTCCTATTAAGTGCATAGTAGTAGTTATTTATTAAGAGGATACAGTCTCTTTCCATTTGTGCATGTTCTAGGTCGACAGCGCTTTCTGTTTTCTCTACTATAAATCCAAGATGGAAACTAAATGTCACATTAAGTGGATAGATGAGGGTCAGTAAACTTCCTGCTCAACAACAATAAAGATCCTCTCTGCCTGAAGTAGCTGCAGAGGTTTCGTGTTTACCACTTTATTCTCTGCACCGAGTGGATCACAACATTAAATAGGAATGTAAGTTATTTTAGTACAAATGTGATACAAAAAATAAGCAAAATTCAGAAAAACAAAGGTGTCTAAAGATAACTTAATGCTTTTCTAGTGAATGTGTGCTCTCTTTTTCCTGTAGTATTTTAAAGTCTCTTTGGCTTTCTTTTCATGTGCTCTCTTCTCCTAAGAGACCATTATCTCTAAGGGCAAAATGTTTTTGTATTCTTAGCACAGGTGCTGTGTGAACAAGTATTCAAGCGGTGTTCTATGAGTGATGGATTATCTGCAACACATAATTCTTTATAGCTTATTTTTATATGTTGATGAAACTCTTCCTAGGTCCTAATTATAAGTGGCTCAAAATTCAGCCATCTTAAAATAACTCCTTGCCAAACTTATATGTTTCACATTGTGGTGTTTATTATATGCATACATGTTCTCTTGGATGATATGTGCATTAGAGTTACAGATTATATATTTGCTTTTTAGCAAAACCCTTATAATACTGATTTTAGCAACCATGTTTGTGTATTCTAATCTGTGAACTTTGTGCAATCCAGTGTATTACTTATGATACCAATTTCTTATTGTTTAGGAGTATTAATATGTATTGTTACTCAGTAAAGGTTTACTTTCGTATTACTTACAATTTGAAAATTTGAAATCTGTCTTCAGAATTTATTTATTAACCAACATATACAGCTATTTTTGTTGGCTGGATTTCTTATAATGAAGTACAAAACCCAGTGTATGAATTAGCACAGTGGCTACAACAATCGAGATGTTAACAATTGTGAGGTGGGCACAGGCTAGAGCAGTATTTTTTCCATGGCATGTAGGGTCTTCTAGGAGTTCGAAACAACTCCATGATCCTTCAAAAAGTTGTCTGTAATAAGGCTTTTAGGTTTTTGAGCAAATCAATAAGTTGATATATATTTAAAGAAACATAAATAGATATAAAGATAATGTGACAATCTACCAAAATATTTTGAAGTTTTATTTAATAATCATTACCTAAAATTATAGTCTATGTGTGGATTAGTAATTTGCGACTCACATTTCTAACAGAGCCAAACATTTGCTTTTAGTATTTCAATGATGGTATTTGTGTGTGGGCTGCTTTAATGTTCTTACTTTTCTATTTCACTTCTTTGGGTTCTAATGTCCACTGCAATGGCTTCACCACAGAGTCTCAGAGAAAATTCATGTTTAAATGATTTATTAAGCAAGTTAACTAGTTGTAATGCCAGTGAGAAATGGCTCAGGGTTGAAGTGCTTTCTGGGACACATTATGGTCCTATCAAGTCTGCTAACAAATGCCAAAGACTATAATACTCTGATACAAACTTGAATATGAAAGCATTCAGCGGCTGAGCCCCAGTGGTGTAGTGGTTGAGTGTGGGATTGTGGCCCACTGGCTTGGCGGTTCAAATCCAGCAGCAGCTCTCAGGAGCAAGGTTGGGTAGCTCCCATGACCACCAGGGACAGTGATGCCAAAAAAATAAAAAGCATTCAGCTTTAGTTCCAGGGGTCAACAAACCCAGTCCCCTGAATTAAAGGCCCAGAGGGGCCCTGCCCCATTAAGCCTCAGCCCCACAGCACTCTGCTCCACTTGTGTAGGTCAGCAAACCTGCTTCCCGATTGAAGTGCCCAGAGGCTCTCTATTCACCAAGACAGCCACCTGAGCAGAAGTACAGTCTTCCCCTGCTCTGAGGGTTAAGGGAGTCCATCACATCTTCTGTGCTCTGGCTCCTGGTTCTGCTGCTGCTGCTCTGGTGAAGTGGCTGTCCTTTGGTCCAGGGTACAGGGATCTTAGGTCCAGGGGACAGCACTGCTCCTGATCCTTCCTGGTAATGACAGCCATCCTCCTGTTTTTCCAAAGGCTCGCTGTGTACACAGCAGGATGAGATTCTGGAGAATGCTGTTCAAAAGTATGCACAACTGTATCCTATCAATTTCTTCTCCTAAATTCCTGCCAGACCCATTCAGGGAAAAGTCATTTGGTGGGATTTTGAGACTGGCTAGAAGAGCCACATTAAATAATTCATTGTCACTCTGGTGTGCTCAGGTTGTTCAAAATGTGCCATTTAGAAACCCTATTTGTTTTGTTTCAAATAAGAGTAAACGTTAAAGTTTATCTAAGATAATGCATTATTATAGATTCTGGGTTGTTTCTGTCTTTAAACTTTAGGAATTTTGTTTACTAAATGTATTAAATAAGTTGCAAATGTATCTTTGAGGTAATGGATGTACGTTTTGTGCTATATTTGAAAAAAATAAGGAGCCCTATATGCATCACTACTAACCGGAAGCCCTATCGTTTGAACCCAGTAAACTCTCTGGGAGAGAAAGAGGTAACAATCTCTGGGTTAGTCCAAGTAGACTAGAACAATAAAGCCAGAGAACGCATGTGTATACGATAGAGGCTCTTTCTAATCACAGTGCAATTGTACATTAAGAAAACTCCCAGCCCAGTCTAGATCAAGTCCATAAGTCTGCTTTTGTCCATATGTCTGATAGCAGTCTGTAAATTCCTCTTCAGATTCATGCAGCACATGCAATGATGCGGAATGCGAGAAGATGATAAGCTAGTTGGTGGAAAGCCTTTGGGATTCAGTGGTGGTGGAAATATCTTGGCACTGGCATGAGTCTCCATGATTCCTCCAACCCTAGGGTTCTGGCTCTAGCAGCGCAGTTCCATATTTCTTGTAAGCAAGAATGTCTCACAGGGAGTGTATCGCCCTCCAGTGAGTCACTTATCTCTTTCACATCTCCAAATGAGGTCATTAAGCTGAGATATGAGTGACAGGCTTGACTCCACCCCATTGCAAATGGACATGTAACTGTCACAGTCCACTTCCCCAGATTAATAGGCTTGAAAATCCTTTAGGGAAAGCCTCATCACTCCTAAAGTGTTGGTATGAGTCAGAATTTTAAAATAAACTTTAGTTTTAAGATGTCTTTCTTTGTTTCCATTAAAACTAAATGTAGGCATGTTTATTTATCTTCCCTTAAGTATATTTACTTTTTATCTTTTTGATGTTTCATGCTTTAGTTCATCCAGTCTGAGATGATGTTAGTACGTGGCATATATATTTGCTTTGAAGTGCTCCTTTTCCCAACAAGAGTTATTTGAAGTGATATTCAATTTTCCTTTCCAGAGGAAGTTTTCTATGAAATCCTTTATGGGTTATTAGTTATGATTTTCTCCACCATCAGTCACTTGAAATTATTGAAGTTTACCAACCTACATATTCAAGCTGAAGGAATTTGAATAAAACCTCATTGCCATACATCTCAGAGTATAGGTAAAGATGATATTTGCATTCTTAGCTTTATGTCCAACGTTGTATGAAAGGTCTTCCAAAAATACAAGATAAAGTTATATTTTCTTCTCATGCCATTTTCCCATGAACTTATTGAAGCCTCTTTTACTGTGTTGCATTATCTGTTGGTTTTGTTAAAATCTATATAAACTTACACTTTTCAACCTACTCACAGCAATAACATGTATGGAAAGGTTTAAAGCCTCTTGTGCCACTCAGAGCCACAGGTTAGACGGGGGCACAGAATTGGGGTCTAGAAAGCAATGTTCAATGAATAAAAGGACAACATGAGACTTGAATCCCCTCCAATCCCTTGACTCAGATTTTACTCGGAGGCCCCACCATTATCTTGGGAAATACATAGGAGACAATGAGGACATAATTGAGGCTGATGTAAATTCTTCTGAGGCCAGTAACTGTTTTCTAAATAGAACAGCAATTTGGAGTTAGGATTAAAAAATAATAACTTAGATGTCACTCTATTTTGCTCTTTATAATTTTAAAGAGAAAACTAGAGACTCTTTATGAAGTTAAAACAACTCAGTGGAATTTCCATCTAGTTGAAGAAACAAGAGGCCTGCTAACTGATGTTTGGCAGATAAAAAGACAGGAAATTTTCTTTTTAGCTTCTATTTCTTGGAACTAATTCAAGACGCAGGAATAACTGATTTCAGCACTTAATTACTTTGGATTTTATTACCTTTGCTTTCAATTTTGGGGGCTTTATTTGCAAGAAACTCTTAATCTTAATTTAATCTTTGAACTTTAATTTACCCTGGCAATGTGAATAGTAAGTAGAGGCCTTGTGTCATAACTGAGCTGTCTCCATGTTGGCATTTGATTAATTTGCCTTCAATATTGTCCTTGAATTTCCTTGCAAAACACCTGATGAGCTTCACTGGCAATTCATATGGACAAAGCATGGGGTTTAGAGATAGAACAGGAATCAAATTTTTAGTCTCATTGGCAGTAGACCTCAAAATTTAATGATAATACCTATCATATCAATATCATAGTAGAACCTTCTGGAGGCAAAACGAGGTCGTCACCCATGGTGGTCCTCAGAGAAACCTGGTGGCTGGTTTCAGTGAACTATTCCCTTAAAGGGAGCAAGACTGTTCTAATGCATCTAATCTCCTCCTTAGAAGGGTCTCACCACTGATATAACAGGTCATATGCTACAACAACAAAAGGCATTCAATGGTAAGTATGTTTGCACTTTGAATTCTTCCGATTTTTTTCTTTCAAATGGATATAGGTATGTTTGTGTAACAATTCTTGGCTGTTTAAAGTCCCTTATCCACCCATTGGATGGGTGTATACAAATACAATTTGTTTGTATGGCTCCTCGAAATGAAAAGATGGGAATTCTTTGTTCAAAAAGCAGGAGGAGTGCATGTTAATGGTAATAAAATACAAAGCTAGCCACTACCACCCCCTGAGTTTCCTGTTTTAATTTTTTTATAGTATTTTCTATTTACTATTTCACGTCATGCTCTTTCGGACTTGGGGATCCTTGCAAAGCAAGTGTAAACCCTGTAGGCCATGTGATCCTGCCTCCTGCCTTCATCATTCAGTGTGTGGCCCCTGGTCAGTTTTGCTTCCGCTCTCCCATGCATTTCCTCTTCCCATTAACTATGCTCCCAGCTTATTGCAGACAGGAAATCCCAGAAGCTTTTTGAGCTCCACTTGGGGATGTGTTAGGTCCTCAGAGTAGGGGAGGTTAAAAGATGACCCACAGTGATTTTCTCCATAAGCACATCTCAACATAACCAGCTTGGGGGTGGAACAACCACGCCATGTCCCATTCACAAAGCTTTAGAAGCAGCGGGCAGATGCAGGCCCTCGGGAGGGGTGGAGAACTGTGCTGCAGCGCTGCCAGTGAAGTCTGGATGTTAGGCACCTTAGAAACTTGGCAGGCAGTGGATGGATCCGAGTCTGCAGCATCCATTCTATGATCCCTCAGATTTTGTGTACATAGAAAATAAACACAAATTCAAAGATAGAACAATTGAGAACTTCAAGATGGTAATTGACAACCATTAATCCCAAGCTGTGTGTTCTCTCTGACCACTGACCTATATCTGGCTCTATCATTCAATTTTTTACAGCTGGTCCCATCGGCCTACCACCCACAAGGGCTGCAATAATTAGGAACATTGATAACTCAGAGAGAAAGAACTAGCCGCATTTTGTCCAGTTCTCTTTTTTCACTCTTTTTCTGCATTGGAACAACCGGCCAGCAGGAAGCAAGCATTTCACTCTACAGTTTTAATACAAGCTTTAAAGTAGCATCCTGCCCTTAACAGCAGTCTAATTCAGACAAACAATCTTTGTGAATGGTGAGAATTCATCTGCTTAACCCTTGGGCCCAATATTACGAAGTTGACTTGCTCACACACATCAGTCGAATTCCACGTTATCAACTTCATTACTTTTGGTTCATTTGCTTTGCTTGGCCTTCTCCTTTAGGTCAAGTGTTGGGGAAAAAGTGAAGTGTTCCCAAGCGTTGTGCTTATAGAAGCACAACAGAATGCTTTTGAGTCATACTGAAGTTGAGCACATATGGATGATTCCTGGCTAATTTGAGGAAAACTAACTTTCTTTTTCTCTCTCCTCACCCCCAAACCAGTCATAGTGGAGTTGTTTCTGCCCATGTGCGTCAGAACTGGGCTATGCTCTGTGGGGATTTCAACGGTTGGTGTGTTGGGAAGTAGATTATCAGCCTTTTCTTTCTAGGCAGCTCTAGTAGACATGAAACTCCAATCAATCTGTAAGGAGCTGAGTACAATAGCTGTTTTCACCACTCTGGAATCTCAAAAGCCAAACTCACGGCTTTAGAATCCATTGTGCCACAGAGCCACCCTCCAGAACAGGGTAGAATTGCCCCTGCTGGTTCCTGAGACTGTGGTTCTTTATGGGAGTCAAAAGTAGCTGGTGATTTTGAACTGCTGACCTTGAAGTTGGCAGGCCTCCGTATAGGAAAAGTGTGTGATTACTCTCCCCCCACTGCTTCGCTCACCTTATTACCCTCTCCTTCAGCTTCCTTGGCGTCAGAGTCTAGCTTTTACCCATTTTGTCCTTCCTCCCATCATGTGCTATATAAGAATCACTTCCAACTTGATCTACTTCCTTTCTAGTGGTAATGGCCCTCGTGCTTCTAGACCTCAAACTCAACACAAAAGGAAATCCTGAATTAATCATAGCTATAGCAGGTTTCCTTTTACTGACTCTCAATAATGGATGGATAAGCAGAATCAATAAACGCATAGATACAGTCAGAATGTAATTATCAGAGTTCATTCAGCATCTGGCTTATTCCAAATTGCCCAACCTTACATTTTAGGTTCTAATTACAGAGGCTGGCCCACCTTGATCCACACCCCTGCCGTCACTCATCCTTTTATATTTCCTCATGTCAGTAAACATGACTTTTCTTCTTGGCTCATTTTTATTCCAAAATTCAGGTCAGGTATTATTTCCTCTTGTAAGCTTTTATTTTGTCTTCACAATGTTTCTGCTGCCTTTCTCTAACACTCTTAGGAGTGTTCTTGTGAGCTCTCGGTGAATCTGCCTGTGACTCACAAAACCTATGCCCAGGTGGTTCACATTGCTGTGATCCACCACATTTTCTTTGGCTGATTCTTCTGAAGTAGACTGCTAAGCCTCTCTTTCTAGATCTCACCATGTAGGTCTTGACCTCTTATGGGGCTAAACAACCCTTTCACAGGGTTTCCAGATTCATAACAATAGCAAAATTACAGTTATGAAGCAGCACCAAAAGAAAATTTATGGTTGGGGCATCACAATATGGGGAACTGTATGAAAGGCCCCTGGCATTCAGAAGACTGAGAAACACTGTTCTAGTCCAGCTTGGTCTGGAAGCTCCGCTGAAAACTGTTGAGAATCAGATCAACATGGAAGCTTACAACTGAAGACCAGTGATAGTTACTCTTGAGAGTCAATGACTGGAAGCACACAGAAGACAAGAATCCACTGAGTTGCCAGAGCCTCATATCATCAGGGTGTCAGAAGCACAGTTTCCATTACCAAAGTTATATCAAAATATTCTCCCTAGATGTCAACCTCTTTGACTAGACTAAAGATTTTGCAAAGTTCCAAATCATATCCTATTTTTTCCACCAAAATAACTTGGCACAGAATTGGACACAGGACAGTATTTCAAAATAAAGTTTTCTTTTACTGAATGGAAGACACCCATTGCTGCTTATGCTCTTAATTGCTTTCTGAGAGATTCAGAATGAAACCTCTAAATTTTTTTCAATGACAAATATGAATTTGTCTATATCATCATGTGTAACCCAATGTGTGTGTTACTGAACATAACTTTCTTAGGATCTATTATAATGTTGAAGGAAGTAAACTTGAGATTTTCAACACTTTGGGTGGATTTGAAAACTCCAACTCTTAAGTCATCAGTTGAATACAAATATGAACCAGAATTGATTGAAGGGCAATTAACAAAACCACCATTTATCTAGAGATGGGTTGTGGTGGTTTGGGAGCATGATAAAATGCTCACCTTCCATTTCCAGAAACACAGCTTCCAGGTGTTTAGACAATGCACTTCGTGTGCAACTATCACCATCTATCAAATTAGCTTTCAGACTAAATAAGACTAGGAAGAAAGATCTGGCAACTTTCTTCCAACCATGAGTCGATAAAAACCCTGTGGATCACAGTGTCTTTTTGGCAACGGAGATGGTGCAGAACTGGAAAGTGTTTCCTTGTACATGAAGTCACCATGCTTTGAGACACACTGTGAATCACAGATAGATTTCACGTCAGCTAGGAAGATGCGTGTACTGATGTTGTTGGTTAGTTCCAGTTTCAAGAATACCAGAATGACTTACCATTCACCAACAGAAGAAACACTGCTTTTTAAAACTATTCATTTTTTAAATATTCTTTTACACTACCAAGTGGATTTCATTTGGGTTTGAGAGCTGACCCTTGGCTGAGCTTGTTGTCAAACCAGCTTCTTTTTGGCATCTGACATTCAATTTTGCAGAAATTGACATTCAATTTCTCAACTACTTTGCCTGTGAAATCAGAGATGATAATGATGGCTACTAAGCAATATTGATAAATAGTCTTCATTTAAAAGCGTCATAATAGAATGTTTCCATATAGCGATTTTGAGCATATTTACCTCAGCTTCTGATGATCATTTTTGTTAACAAGGTGGGGAAAACTGGGTATCCTCTTTGACAGTTCACCATTTCTATCGCTTCAGTCCAGCCAGCTGAGTTAAAAATTCCGATCATATTGAACTCACATCACTTGTTTCTAAATTATTCAACTGTATTCTGGAAAAATAATTTTGGCTTGATCTTATCTTAGAGAGTAGTTTGACAGACATGTAAAATTATTTGATTTTTCATTTTAGTAAACCATATTTAAATCATCACTGTAGTCCTTATCTATCTACTAGGTAATAATTTGGTTTACTGCTATCAATGGGGATTTGATGTTTCTGACTCCTCGCTCAAAATTGCTCTTATCTTCCATTACTCAAATAGAATATTACACCCAGAGATAGTGTGATCTTAAAAAAGGGATTTTTAAGCAAGGAAAATAATCTAGGAAATGGCAAATAAAGATTGAGAATAATATTAAAAGTTGGAGTCTTAATCATGTAAAATATAATTAGCCCTTAGTATTTTTTAAGACTGTCTTTAACCACCATTTGTCTGTCACTTTGACGTCCTGTGGGGGCTTGCATGTTGCTGTAATGTTAGAAGGTAGATCACCACTAATGCAAATACCATCAAGGTTACCCAGGCTAAACTTCCAAAGCAACACAGACCACAAAGGAAGACCTGCTGATCTCTTGGTAAAAGTTGGCTGTGAGAAATTGATGGACCACACAGAACATTATCTGACACTCTTGCGTTGGGTACATGTTGGAAGGGTCATCCTCTGAGGGTGAAGGAGACCTTCAATAGCACAATCCACAACATGATTACTACAAGGGGGAATGTGAACATGCCAATCATGAAGATGACATAAGACAGGGCAGTCTTTTGTTCCATTGTTCATTAGTTATCCCTGAGGCAGAGTTGATTTGACAGTCTCTATTTTAAGTTTATCACAGATTTAACAGCTTTCTGGTCATTTCCTTTTTTAATCTATTTTGCACACTCATTGAATTTCAGTGTTCACTTCTATGTATATAAATGCCAAAGTGTGATTCACGATTTTTAAGGCAATCCTACCTTCCTATAACACCTTGCTGTGATCACCTGACTGTATATTTGAGTCTAAGTGAATGTGAGCATTGTTGTTAAGTGCCGTGGATTTGATTCTGACCCATAGCGACCCTATGAAAAGCAGAATGAAACACTGCACAGCCATGTTCCATTGTTACAACTGTTCATATGCCTGATGCCACTAAGACAGTCCCTGCATCAACCCATCTCATTGAGAGCTGTCCCCTCCTTCAGTACTCTTCCACTTTACCAAACAGTATGTCCTTGTCCAGGGTCTGATCTCTCCCGACCATCTGTAAAAGTATATAAGAGGAAGCCTTGCCATCTTTGTCTCCGAGGGGCACTCTGGCCTTACTTCTTCCAATACACCCATTTCCACAATTTCTACAAGCACACATGCACATATGCGCACCTCTATGAACCTCCCCTTCCCAAAATTATACCTATTCATCTGCTACCATCGTTACTGATGTATGGCTGTGTTTTATCTTACCCCATCAGATCCTTTGGAAGAAAGGGAGGAGTGAGAGGAAGTTGAAATTGTTGTACCATAAAAATTAGTGTCCTAAATCATGTATAAAGCAAAACTAAAAAGAACTATTTAAGTAAAAACTGATTTCCAATGAAAACTGTGCTTGCTATAAAAATATCTAGATATTGGCTTGAAGATTTGCATCCTCTTTTTTTCTCCAAAACTTATTTGAAGAGTAAAGCTACTTCATGTGCCCAGTTCAGAAGAAAGGGAGTGTTGATAAAAAAAAAGAGGAAATATTTGACCAGCAGCTGAGAATGAGGGACCCAAAATACAGAAAATCAGCCGCAGCCTTTGGGACATTCAGAATTCTTCTCCAGCACCACAATTCAAATGCATTGAATTGCCTTTGGTCCTCTGAACAAATGTAGGCCAAATCAATAATCCGACTTGTATTCAGATCATGCAAAAATTACTTACTACATATCAACAGATGAACGACATAAATGTATATACAATTTAAGATGATAAAAGCTTAATTGAATGAAAACCATTTCCACCTAGTTCTAAGGTTTCTTGGGACACATTAGAGAACTTTAATGATCAGCACAATCCATGCACAAAAGTAATCCATCAGTGTTGGCCATTCCCAGATTTTTTCTATGACCAAGCTGACAGACAGACCTGTGCAGAATTCCATGCTCTGCCTCAAGTTACAATGCCCATGACTATGCTGTATTGCTTTCTGGACTCAAAGTACAATAGTTATGGAAATCATGGCTCACCATAGCTGGGGGAGAAATCCCATCCTCTTCAGAAGTAATTGTTCTATCCAAAAATAATTATTTATATTCCAAATTAAAAATATCCTATTTTAGAAGACTCAAAGACGTGTTTGAAGCAGCACCACAAACATTGGCACTGCCGTCAGCATGAAATCTTAGTCAAAGTGATTTGGAGAGATTTTAATTAGCCTTCTTTGTTTCTTGTTCATTAATCTGACCCACTAATGAAACCATCTTTAATAATACGGCTTGCCTGCGTCCTTTCTTATTACCAGGAACTGGTTCCAAAATCAAGAATATGTATTGAAAATGATCATTGTTTTCTGCACTCAATCTTATTTCCCTATATAAAATCATCCTTTAAATGATACCAAGAGAAAGTTTTCAGAAATGACTTTCGTCATATCTGCAGTTGCTCTGACAAGACTCATTGTGACCTTTTTTTTTCATGGTCTATTGTCCCTCTGCATTTCACCACTAATCTTCAAAATCCATTTTTCGTCATTCCAGTGCTAGCATGCAGGTGTCTCTGGACTAAAGATGCTGCCACTGTACTCCTTAGCCACTTCTCGCTGGGACAAAACTTTTGGACAATGTTTCCCCTGCAAACACTAGCCTAGGTGCTTCTGTCAACATCTTCTGCTTTCTATGAACTGTTCCTTGAATAATCTTTGGAGCAATCTCTGACATTTCTGGAGCCCAGTGAAACAGCTTTTGTCTTGCCTGCCTTCATAATGGGGACACATGCAGTCAGTTCCTGACAATACAATACAAAGCAGGATATCCTTGCACATACAGACAGGAAGCATAGTGACAAAATACTCCTGAACAGGCCAGTGTTCCTGGCAGGCATCTGCCATAAAAAGAGAGAGAGAGAACCTGCAAAGCTGAAAATTAGGAGGGGCAAAGGCATCTGTTCTTCTGGTGGCCAGTGTCATTGCCCAGCTCTGAATGCACTCAGGACAACTGAAAATAGCACACCATGGTTCAGATGCCCCCTAGCTCTCCGCATGATGTCTTTGATTTTGAACACTTTAAACATGTATTTTTCCCAAGTAGCAAATTTACCCACTGCAATAGGTGATTTAATTTCTTGACTGCCACTTCCAGGGCTATTAGTCATGATCATTATTAATACTACCATAAATAGATATTATTAGTCAACCAATAAGAAATATGTGCCATTTTAACCATGACTCAATGTGATATTGAGGAAAAATCTATCTCTTATTGTTCCTGACTATAACAAATGTCAACGTAATTATTTACAAAAAATTCTAAATTCTAAAGACAGTGCTATCTCAAGTTAAAAATCCTGAGATTTTTTTCCAGGACTCCCTCCTGAGCCTATGAGGCAGGTTGAAACATAAGAGACAAATTTGATTACTAACTAATTGTGCAGCATGGAATAGACACATTCCATGTACCTCACCCACCAAGGAAATGCCTTGAGTCAACTTTTTGTTCTAAACCTCAATGCAGTGCTTTCCATAAGTACTTCTTGGATCTATTAGGTGAATTTTTGAGGTTTATTTTTGTATATTTATATTGATTTATTTGTATCCTTTTTTCTTAGATACTTAACTATAAGGCTGTGATTTAATTTAGTATCATATTTTAACATTATACCAGACACTTTTATGGTGTTTTAACATTTCGAAAGTGACCTTTTTAACTACAGAATTGATTGTCACTATAAGACTTTCAACTACCCTGAAAAGAGATGATTAGATCTGCTTCAGAAATGATTTAACTGAGCAACCAACATGTTAAGTGCCTTTCCAAACTCCATTATTTGTCAGAGTCCAATTGGAGGAAATTCTTGGATCAGTCATGCGAGATGCCCTTTTTATGTTATAAATGTACATATACACATATGCAGATATACATCATACTTTCACAGAGAATAGAATTTTAAAGGGCAGAAAAAGGAAATTAAAAGTAGAATAAATATTTGGACCACTTTCTAGAATTCAGTAACGTGTCACAGTTAATTACATCCTATTTCAAAAACATTCTTTTCAACACCGGATAGAAATAGGAAATTTATAAAGGTGGAGGTGAGCTATTATTTAATTGTTTCTAAAGCATGACAGGCAAAAATGTCTATCTACCCGACTTTTTGTTAAGCAGCTATGGATTTCAGCACAATTCCATCAGGGAAACCTTATCTTGCACAAACTATGGCTTACCTCACTTTCCAACTCTGAATTAAGCAATAGTATTTGCATTTTCTTTCCTCTTTCTTTCCTTTGTATTAGGTTTCTTAAGGCTACTTCCATTCAGATACCAAGGGCAATTTTTACAAGGCTCTTATTGATAAATGATCATTACTTTAAGCGTCCTGATAAAACTTACGGGTTATAGTTTGCTCCATATGTACCAGAGATTGACCATATCCCACAGATAAATTTTGAGATTATTATGGCCAGAGAGCCAATTCAGTTTTACAGATTGTTTATGAATCATTTTCAGCAATAGTACATAACACAATTTTATTCCGATTCACTATTTTATACCAGGAAATTGCATTTTGAAGACAATAAACTTCTCTTGAATATAAATGCCTTTAATCTCTTTACAGGGTGGTCAGCAATATTTACCTGTATCCCTCAAATTACTACAAATGACTTCAGATTTTTTATAGTACTTTTAAAGCACATTAGAGGACCATGGTCAATGGAACAAAAACAATGTAAAACTATTATGCCTAAACTTGAATCACAGGATATGAATCACTAGGGACAAGGGAAATAACAAGAACTGTTTTAGATGAGCTGTTGTAAAAACAATTATCAATGTCTATAGCCTTCCCTCAACCTTTTCAAGCTGTTAACCCCTCAAATCTTAAGGGAAGAATCTTCTTATTTTCACAGGTTACATGTAATAATAATAGGGTTGCTTTTGTTGGCAGTCTCCTTGAGTAGTTGCAGCTCACAGGTCTTCTATGTACAACAGAACAACACTGCCTAGCCCTGCACCATCTACATAACTATGCCTGTGTTGGAGATTTTGGAGGACCTTGCTGCAGAGACTGAGCCAATCGGTCTCCTTCTGGGTCTTCCTCTCTCTCTTGGACCCTCTACTTTACTAGGTAGGGTGCCCTTCTCTAAGAACTGTCCCTTCCAACAACCTGAGACGTGTTGCCCTCTCTGCTGCTGACTGGATTTCTTTGGAAACAGATTTGTTTGTTCCTCTGACAGTCCTGATCTAATCAATAGTCTTCTTTACCAATTCTATACTACAAAGGAATCCATTCTTCTTTAGTCTTCTTTGCTTATGTCCAGCTTTCACACAAATATGAAATACTCAAAATTCCCTGATTATATCAGGAGTACCGTATATATTTGAGTATAAGCTGACCCGAATATGAGCTGAGGCACTTAATTTTATGACAAAAACTGCATTTACAAAGGTGCTGAAAAACTTATACACAAATATAAATGGCACTTAGTCCTCAAAATGCTATGTTAGGTTAAAATATTTTAAAGAGGTATGTTGCAACACAATTGTTTGATGCAGTATGTCTGCTGGTATCTTCAGTGCTGTTTTCATCTACGTTGATGGTAGATACAATTAAAATGAAAATGTGGACAACTTCATTTTTTTTCCTGTTTATTATGATGCTGTTTATTTGTCTGGTTGTAGGAATTTTTGTTCATCCTCGGGGCTGTAGGTTTTAACTTTTATTTGTATGTGCTTGAATGTTTAGTCCATCCGCAGGGCTGGAGGTTTTAATTTTTATCTGTATGTGCTTGAAGTCTTCTTCTCTTTTAGCAAGCAATGTAATAACATTACAGGTTATTAAATGGGTCTCTCTTCAATTCCAAGGCCATATTATTCTTCACACAGTTCAGCTACTGAGATTGCTCAGCGAATAGATTAAATAAGTGTGTTGAAAGAATAGAAACCTTACCCACATTTTCCTTGATTTAATACTATGCACTATTTCATTGTTCTGTTTAAGAAGCTGCCTCTCATTCAATATACACATTCTCTGTGAATAAAATTAAATGTTCAGAAATTCTCATTCTGTACAAAGTTATGCATAATTAATTGTGACTTGCACATTCAAGTGCCTTTGGATGGTCAGTATGATGCAGGTTGACATCTGTCCGGTGTGCTCCACATTTAAGCAGTATCCTTTTGGCCTCCAAAACGGCATCCTTCATTTCACAGTCCCTTCTGAATTCAGTTTGAATTCTGTACAACTAATAATAAGCTAATCCATTTTTAAGTTAAGACTAAACTGACAGTAAGCTTTTGGTAGCCATGCTTCACAAACTATGGCTTCCACGAACTGTAATAATTGGTTATATATTTCTGAAATCCAGAGAAACATACATCTGTCAAATATAAATACTGGAAAGTTACTGATACTATTCTTGAGAAGAATCAAGGAAGTAAAAAATATTATTACTATCCACCCTACGTGGGATTTGCCCACAAACTACCCAGGTTACCTCTAAAGTGTGCTAAAATAGATACATTACTAGCATTAGATGGTTGTCTGAGAAATTGGGTGTGTTCATAATACTGCTACTGAAACTTTTCTCTTTCCATTGCTTCCCCATTTCCTAGTTTTCAAGTGTCAGCTCTTTAGTGGGGCTAGGCCCCCATTACAAAGAGGAAGCACTTAAATGGGTATTTGGGCAACAGAGACACTAATTTTAAGCTGTTATATAAATGTAATATTAATAAGAGAACCATTAACAGAAGATGGAGCTGCATCTTGCAATCATTAAGAGCATCCATTAAACAAGTTTTTTCCTTTAGAGGTGCTTCAAAATCCATGGCTTAGTTACTTATTCAAACTTTCAATTAGAATGATATGTAATTCAGTACTTCCATTGATTTAAATGCAGCAAACTGGAAGCATGAATATATCAATGGATATATTCTGTATATATATATATGTGCATGCATACATAATTCATAAATTATATTTATTTTTCCACACATGTTCTGATTTCACTTAGTTTTGCCTAATAGTCTTATTTCTTTTTTTTGAGTTTATACTGGTAAATATTACAGTATTTTTTTAACTTTTAATAAAATTATTTTATTGGGGGCTCATACATCGTTTTTCACAATACATAAATAAACATACTGTGCCAAGCACCTTCACATGTCCATTGCTGTTATCGTTCTCTAATCATCCACCTTTTCCCTCGAGCCTTTGGTATCGACTCTTCCATCCCTTCCCCTGCACTCCCTTCCCCATCAACCCTCAGTACTTTATAAATTATTATTATTCTGTCGTATCTTACACTGGCTGACCTCTCCCCCAACCCACTCCTTTGATGCCTGTCCTTCACATAGGAGTTTATGTGTATATTCTTGCAGTTGGTTCCATCTCTCTACCCACCTTCTCTTCACCCTTCCAGCAGCTCCAATCTAACCACTGGCCTGAAGGGGCTCATCCATCTTGATTTCCCCATATCTCCTGATTCCCTCTCTACTAGTATACCTTCTCCAGTCCATCTGGATTTGTAAGGTAGAGTTGAGACCATGATGGTTGGGGGGAGGAATGTTTCAGGCACTAGAGGAAACTTGTGGTCATCAATGCTGCCCGGCTGCACCTTGACAGGTCTGTCTCCTCTCTGTGACTCCCCTGTAAAGGGTTGACCAATTACCCACCAGTGGACCCCACCCTGCTCTCTCTCTCAATCGTGATGGTGTGATTCTTGATGCTCGATACCTGCTCTCTTTGGCCCCTCTTAATCACACATGCTGGTATGCTTCTTCAATGCAGACTTTGCTGTTTCTGTGCTGAATGGTGACTCATTTATCTTCAAGTCTTTGAGACTCCAGACATTCAATCATTTGGTAGCTGGGCACCATCATTTCTTCTACTCTGTTTGCCTCTGTATCCATTTGTCTTCAGCGATATCAGGAGTCAATTGGTCCATTGATTTTGATTTTTGTTCTTTGATGCCTGATACATGATTGTTTCAGCACCTCATGATCGTATAGGCAAGTGAGCTTTTTTTATGGTGGGTTTCGTTGCTCCTGAGCTAGATGGCTGCTTGTTTATGCTCAAGCCTTTAAGACCCCAGACACTATATCTTTTGATAACTGGGCACCATCAGCTTTCTTCATCACTCTCGCTCATGTCCTCAGTGTGTGCCTTGGGGATGTGTACACACAGTGATATGTGTTTTTTTCCCCCTGTTTGATAACTATTGCCTAGACCTTTCACCATCATGTGGCCATGCTGGCTGTTGTGATTCTTCTGTGTGGGTATGGTCTCTTCTGAGGTAAATGGTCTATTGTTTATCTTCAGGCTTTTAAGACCCAAGAAGATATATATTTTGATAGCTGGGCATCATCAGCTTTCTTCACTACATTAGCTTATGCACCAATTTTACTTCTGTGATCGTGTTGGGCCAGTGAGCCTCGTGGAATACCAGATTCATAGAACAAAGTGTTCTTGCATTGAGGGAGCACCTGTGTGAGGGCCCAACGTCCACTTGTTACCCTAGTATTTGACCTATAGATGTTATTAAATTTATGGCCTCCTTATAATAGTTAATTGTATCTCTGTATGAACATACCTATGTTGAGACCTCAACAAGTGCCCTTTGCCTTCTCGCTCTTTCTTCTATTTCCTTCCATCTCCCTCCTCATCTACCGTCATTGGCATTTCAGTGTTTCCTCACAGATTCACTGTCCTTGCTTAATTGCGACCAGCCCTCCCACACCCTCCTTTCCATCAATTCCAGACCACTTGTTGCTCTCTCCATGGCCCCCTGCCATGTGTTTGTCTATGCCCCTTCTCCTTCCCTCTCTCATGCCCCCCAGAAATCATCAGACATGTCATTCTTTACTCCTAACTCTCTGACCAGGAGTACTCCCTTCTTGATTTGGTTCGATTTTTTTTGGGGGGTGGGGGTGTCAGTCCACAGTGCTTCCCCACCATGTGACTCCCCATGTGTCTTATGTCACTGTCTGCTTCAGTAGGGAGCCAGTGTGCCCTGTCCTGTTGTTGTCTGCCCAGTTCTTTCTGTGGTAATAGTCTTATTTCTTAATCCTTCAAAGTTACTAAATCTTTTTTTCCTGGAGCATCACATAAAATATAGCTGTGACAAATTATATTTGAAAAGAATATTATTTAGTAAATACAATTATATTGATCCTATTACCTATGTCTCTCTCTCTCTCTCTCTCTCTCTCTCTCTCTCTCTCTCTTTTAATTTGGGCGATTGATAATACCATAGTCTATTTTATGTTCTTTAGTTGTAAAGTAATCAGGAATTCTCCTGAATGCCTCATTTTCCTTTTTGAGTCAAATATTCTACTCTTTAATTATAAATGAGATGGTATCAATTACACTTTATCGATTACCCTATAGCTCACAACCATTTGAGGGTTTATTATCTAACTCATTGCCTACCCCATCGTGTGTGTTTCCATGCCCACATTCACACTTTCCTCTGCTCCTTAGCTTTAGGAGTAAGTCATATATGTTTTCCTGATGAAATTATACATCTATACTTTAAAGTGAAAGTAGAGCTGAAGTATGCCAATGAAAATTGTTAAAAGAAATTAAAATTTAAACCAGCCATCCATCTTTTAAAAATGATAAGTATACAATTTTTAAAAGTCTTTCTTTTATCTAAGTTTGGATAATTACATGATCCCTGGGCAACGTTCATGAGTATGCATTTTTTAAGCTATAGCTATAAAATGAATTTTCTGAAGTTGGAAGTGTTTGTGTTACAGATATATTTATTCTTTTAAAGGATTTCATCAACCTTTTATTGTTCTTGTTTACTTGAACATACATCACTTTATTAAAATGTTTAATTATAACAAATGTAATTTTTTTCTTCATACAATAAACATGGTTATGTCTTGATTTTCAGAGTAGCTTTTACTAGAACAATTCTTTCATGTTTCTATTTTCTTCACCTGTTGCAAGTGATTTTCCTAAACAATTTTAATGAGAATAAGTGATGATAGAAGAATCTTTTCTGAGTAAAGAATTATAAACTAAACTGCTAACACAAGATCAGCAGTTAAAATCCACTGGTTCTTCCTTTTGGTTTTTTGATCCTATCATCTTAGAAATGCTTAGCAGCAAATCTGCTCCAGCTGCAACGTACTTCTGAGTCAGAATTGTCTGAGAGCATCAAGTTAAGGAAGTGAGGGTAAGTGAGGATTTAATTCGTACTGACTTGAGGATATGTCTGCCCGAGAATACTTTTGATTGGGGAAAAATGCTGGCTAGGTCTTATATCCAACTTAGGGAGCAGGGCACGAATTACCCAGATTTGTTGGTTATTTTCCCTTTTCTCTTGCATGGAATCTTTATTTCAATGACTCTTGTTCTCATTCCATCTTGAATGGTTTCTTTGGAGAACTATATATTCATGTCTCTGCCTATATTTTAATTGGATTTTGTTGCTGTTCAAGTGCTGGATTTACTTTTAAAATTTGCAGATATAAAAATAAAATAATAAAGATGTACAAATATAATATGTTATTGCATTTCTTTTAAAATTTCTAATCAGTAGAATGTCTCTTTCTTATTTGGGCGAGCTCTTTCGAAGCCCATCATAATTTGATTGTTGGGAGGTCTATATTATCTAGTTGGCTTTCTGCTGTTTTTGCATTTTTGGTATTCTTGATAGTGTACACATTAAGGTCCCTTATTTCTCCCTTACTTTTCCTTGGATGATATTATGATACTATTGCTTTCAGTTACTATACTGCTCACAAATACTATGCACCTCTGGTTTTGTTTGTCTTCCACTTCCCAGGACATATTCACATAACATCGCTGTTCTTTTCTATTTTATGCTGTATGTTAAAGAAATAAAATAGTAAATGCACAAAAATATCTATTCTTCCCAGCTGAAAACAAAGACTTCAAGAACTTGACTCATGAAAATAGAAACCTTTAATTTGAACTGCATTTGAACCTTAAAAAAATGACCAAAAGGAGAAGCTCATATGCATTGTACAATATACTGTCAAAAGAAGTGCAATCAAATGTAGGGACTCAGGATTGAGTCCTACACACATGAAATTAATTTTACTACACACTGCCCTGCCTTGAAAATTTCTACATCCTGCTGACATCACAGTGGGAGCAAGTATACACAACTACCTCAAATTCTGTGTAATATGAATCACCTCAGCAAAAGCCATTTAACTCTCCAGTAAATGTACACAGCAAAAGGTGATCCCTAGGAGTTCCCACATACTTTTTATTTTGATTACTGTAATACTCCATACTTTGTTTACTGCCACGTGTCATCACTGATATTATCAGGGCTCCTGAGAGGCATTGAAAAGTCCAGACATTACAGAGTTCAGTTGTATGGTAAGGACTGTAGATTCCGGTAGGTAGCTACCTTTGTGCTTCAGTTCAAGATGGATGAATCCACAGGGAAAAATGATTGTAAAAACAAAGGAAATCCATGATATTGTTATTGCAGTTACACCTGTAAATGGTAAAACTGTCACTTTTCATAAAATATCTTTAAAATACGCATATTGAATTAAAATGTAGCTTTTCAACCTTTGAGGAACAAGATGGCCATAGGCTATCAGACAGATCAGTGTCCTAATGGCATTTCCTAAAATAAGTAGCCATCTAAGTATCAGCTCCGCATGAAAGAAACATACCAGCCTATATGATCCAGGGATTGCAAAGAATTAAATTCATGGATGGAAGAGGAAATAGCAGTGAACTTGCATTCTGAGCACCTGGTTTACCTAAGCGTAAGGATAACACTTAAATCCCCACATAGTTAATGGCTCTGCTGAGTCCTCTCTGATCATAGTCAAGAGAAGTGAACACCCTTACTAGCAGGCAGAGTCAAAATGTAGCTAGATTGCAATTTAACCACCTATCATCTGTTTTCACTTTTGATCCACTTTTAATTTATTCTAGTGTCTTTTACTTTTTATTTTCCTTTTGATTGAGGTTCTTCACTATTTCATTTTGTTATTTTTTGGGGTGTGTGTTTTGTATGCTACTTTACATTAAATCTGAAACAGATAAACCTATAAAGACACTAACTAGATGAATTGTTTCATAGGCCAGGGAAGAAAAGGAGGAAGTGGGAGCTAGCCACAATGAGAACAAGGAAGAAAAATATTCTAGAATGGATTGTGGTGAATGTTTGTTCAATTCTTTTTAATGTGTTTATACCATTCAACCATTATATGCAAATTAAATATAGAGCCAGAAAAAATGAAATACAAATGCAGGTTTTGTGTGGCTGCAAGTGTAGCCAAGAGTGAGGCGTGCCTATAGGCTGTAAGGTAATATGAGAAAAATCAAAGTCACTGTTTGAAAACTTGAAATAAAATGGTGGTGAGGAATATAAAGCCACAACATTTAATTCCAGCAAAAAAAAAAAAAAAAAACAGAGAGGTTGATAACTTTAGTTGGAGGTGTAACTTTAAGAATGTCAAAATAACAAAAGAATCATTTTCTTTGGACCGAGAGGCAGCAGATGACATCCTACATACCATACAGAAAAATCAACGAGGAGAAAGAATACATGCTCAAACAGGTTTTCAATAAAGGCAAAGTATCTTATTCTCCAAAATTAAAAAAAAAAACTGTCACCAAACACATTTTTAATAAGAGAAGATAACACCAGGTTTTAAGACTGTAAAGGATCAGTGATCATTGCTGATTTTTGGAAATATAGTCAAGTTTATAATCAGAAATGTCCTCATCCAAAAGCTATGAATCCTCAAATATTAAAGTAAAAGGACACGTACTTACTAGATTCAGATGCACAAACATAAGATCTGGGCAGGGAGAACCCCCTTTCAGGATGGATTCCATCAATGGGATCCATCCAGAAAAGGAGTTATTATTGTAAAAAAGAAAAGACAGCAGAGTGATCCAGTGTGAAACTGTACATTGCTGCAGAAGAAAATTCTCCAGTTGTTGTACGTAGTTTCAAGACACAGAAAAAAATTATCAGTTATGAAGGGTTTCAAGATATAAATCTTAGAGAAACTTAAAGGCCAGTTGATACTCCACCAGAAGAATGAAGAGAACCTGACAATTTCACAGACAAGAGCATAAAGCACCAATTACAATGCTCTGCTGATGGTGTTGAATACACAGTCAGGGTTTCCTATGCTACTGGATTTAAGCAGGTGACCTTGGGAAACTAAGCACAAGGTCAGCAGTTCAGAACCACCAGCAGCTCCACGGGGGCACGGTGGGGGGGGGGGTGGGGGGGAGATCCATGAGGCTTTCTGCTCCGATTAAAATGTATAGGCTAGCTGAGCCCTGGTTGGCACAGTGGTTGTGTGCAGGACTGCGGCACACAGGGGTGATGGTTCAAATCCAGCAGCAGTTCTCCAGGAGCAAAGCTGGGCTTCCTACTCCCACCAGGGCAGTGATGTGGGGAAAAAACACGTGTAGGCTAAGATACTCGAAAGAGCAGTTCTACTCTGCGCCGTGAGTCACCATCAATTCTATAGTCCTGGTGATTGCGATGATTTTAACTTCAGTTTTTGATCCCTTGGGCAAAAAAATAACAAAATAATTGGACAACAAAGTACAATAAAAGTACAGTAAATTCTCCACCCCTTAGAATCTGATCGTTTTTATAGTATCCCTGTAGTACTGCTGCCTTGGGCGTTCAAAGCTATATGTCTTTCAGGATGAAGATTGGCATTGCTTTCTTCTAAAACTTAACCTGCTGTGCCCCCAGTGAAAATAAATATAGGTATACATACCAAGAACAAATTTTGAAAGCATTTTGAGATGTAACAAAAAACACAATATACCCAAATTCATAAATTTCAAGTAGAGCATAACACAGAAGATACTTTATATATAATAGTGTTAATATGAAAAAGCTGGACATGGGCTGAGTCCTGGTAGCATAGTGGTTGAGTGTAGGACTATGGCCCACTGGCTTGGCGTTCAAATTCAGCAGCCGCTCTCTAGGAGCAAGTCTGGGCCTCCCACTCCCACCAGAGGGCAGTGATGCCTCCCTCCCAAACAAAAACAAAAACTGGACATAATGTTTAATTGAAATATAAACTGGCTTAATCTTATATATTTCGATTTTTCCATGAAACTGAGGTTTTATATATTTTTTAGTTTTGTTATCTCATGATAGTAAAATAATTAAATCAAAATGCTTTGCATTAAGTTGCCCCAAGTATGTTTCTCAGGAACATGGAAGTTTGAAATTTCTTTTCTTTTTCTCTTCTTTTTTTTTTTTTTTAAGTCCCACAAATCTGTAATAAGCTCATTAAAAAGGGTAAGTTGTGGTAGTTAATTTCTATTCTGGACATTAGATTTTTGTAAAGTATGCATCATTTGATTGTTATTTAAAGACATGGAGAGTCTATACACATATTCATATTTCCTATTCTTGATAACACTTTTTCTATCAGATATTCTGAAACTAGATAGATTGATCTTTAACCATCTAAAGAGACAAACATTAGGCTATTTAGTAAAATGATAAGCCAAAATACCGAAATTTAAAAAGTAGATGTTGCAACTGATGCTCTTGTAAGGAATTTGGATATTTTATAAAATACTTGTTACAAATAAAAATGATGCCATCTGAAACCCCTACAAAACTACAGCTGTTATAATTTCATACCTCATGGATGGTTACTAATTTCAGGAATTCAGTGTGCTTTAGGGAGATCTTTCCCAGAACTTACTCAAACCAAAATAGGTGCAAAGGGGCACTAGAAAAATGAACTGGAAAATTAGCCAATTAACCAATTTTTTCAAGATTGATTTCCCCAATCATATATACACTATGAAAATCTGTCTTATAGAACGATGTAAACACCAGACAGGTTTTACGCTAAACTCGTCTACAATAGCACATGAGACAAGAGGATTGCAGATCTCTTTTAGAGAAATATGTATGGTCTATCCGTCCCTAACACCCCATGTCTGAACCAGCTTGATACCTTTAACAGCTCCTTGCCTCTGAGAGAGACCACTCAGGACCTATCAAAGTCCCATTCTCCCAGGAGATCAATCAATGTCTCTTTCAATTTCTCTCTGATAAGTTGCCTGATTGTGACCTGTGTGACAGCCCCTTCGCTTTAAATTTGATTCATTCCTCTTTGTACTTGACTCTTCAGACTGTCTGTGTAGTTTCTGTGCCTGCCTCCTCTTGCCCGACTGCCTTTAATCAGCCTGCATTACACAAGAAGCATTCAGCTGATGGTGTCCTACCAAAGACCTGGTATTTGCACCAGATCCCTAGTCTCATGTGTTGTGTGTGTGTGTGTGTGTGTGTGTGTGCACTCACTGCAGTCAGATCAATTCCAATTCATGATGAAAGTGTAGCACAAATTTAAACTGGACTATAGGGCTTTGGAGGCTGTAAATCTTTATAACAGTGGATAGTTACAGCAAAGAGTGGCTGATGATGTCCAAACGCCATCCTTTTGGTTAATAGCCCAGCAAAACATCACTCCGCCTTTGCAAATTCTGGGCGAAAAGTTGAGCCCCCTGGTAAATACTTTGAGTTTATCTCTTCTAACTCTCTGAAGATGGAAAACCTGCTACTACTATTTTCCGTGTGTTCACTGCTCTCTAGTCCATAGAGCAGCCCCAAGTGAGTGTTTGAGAGAGTAAGTCTGGGAGGAAAAAGCCCCATCTTTCTCCTGCACAGTGTGTGTGTGTGTGTGTGTGTGTGTGTGGTGGTGGGGGGGGGGGGCTCTAGTGTTTTTGAACTGTTGACCTTGTGCTTAACCACTACACTACCTGAAGTTGGCCAATTCGTATGCTATTCTTGTCTTAAATGTTCAGACTCTTTGCTCAGCTCGTTTATAAACTGTTTATTGTCCATTGGTAAGAGGAGATCAGCATTCCTTTCAATATAGCAGGCAGATTTAGTCTCATCTCATAGGACTACACTCTCTGTAATGCCACAGCACTTGTTCCACTCCCATCAAATTACAGGACAATGGGATCTACCACAGCCAGAAAATTTTCTTCATATCCCCCCACAGCCCTCTAGGTCTTTTCTTTAGAGAATAGAATATATGGTCATTCTAGTCAGCAACTCATTTAAAATCTTATATAACTGTTTTGTTCTGTTTCAAAGAATATTCTCTACTGTTGTTTCTAGAGCCATTGCAATGGCTACACTAAATTCACAGTCAATATTCCTTATCAAAGGTTTCATTGAGGAAGGTAATAGCTTTTGACGCAAATATGACAAGCTCAGGATACAGTTGTTCAATCAGAATATGTTACGGAGTGCTTTCTGTGCTGGTAATAAACATCTAAAGGACATGTACTCTACTACAAACCCTAAGTCAAATGCATCTAGCTCAAACTCCATGGGGTATTAAGTCTAGTCGCTCCAATGCCCAGAGCCACTCTACTCCACAAACCAGCCTCCTCCCTAAAAGCTTTCAACTCTATTTGCTCCATGGTGTGGGAGGTCTGTCACTCTCTCGTGCTCCATCAGAGCTATCCTCTAGATCCAAGAGTCTTACTGTACAGAAACCTGGGAGTCCAGAGAGAGTGCTCCACTCTTGGCCCTAGTGAGATTCCCTCTCCTACTCCTCAAATGGTTCATTTTATATTATGCCAATTACTTCTATTCAAATCTGCTGACAGGTGAATTCTATCAGGATCTTCCCCACCTTCTTATGCAAACTGGAAAAGGTCATTTGGTGGGAATTAGGCTTTGTCTAGAGGAGACACATCAACTAATCTACTGTTCCCGCCATTATAGATATTTTATTTTAGTATGAAATTATTTATAATTGCATCAGAACTATTCTTTTGATTTGAACAACTCAGTATAATTATTTTTATTAAACTGGTCTCCCTTGGTTATCCCTCTTTCTTTTGGTAATTCTGAAAACATGTACTATGTAAGGGGAAATTGAGTGGAAAATTACAGCATATCATGAACTTTTAGGCATAGAGATGGACAAAGAAATGTAATGGTGCTATGAAAATGGTAAAATCAACAAAAAGAATAAAGAACAAACAAGAATTTTAATGAGGATATGAGTGAACTATCAAATTCCACTACATGCCACAGGAAAAATAACTTGTACACTATATAGTATTCAGAAGGGAATAAAGCTTATTTCAGAACAGACTCTCAAATAGCACATATACTTTTTTTGTCTCATGATAACCTTATTATATCAACATTCAATGCTAAGATAGACAGGCAGATAAGTGAAGCTAACACCCTTATAGCTTAGCTTGTCATAATACTGAATTTGTAATGTAAAATTGAGATTAGAATCAAAATCTTTAAATGCTTTGTTATTGTAATTTCTTCTGGGAGATCATTGGCCTTGTGTAAAGATGAGAAAACCTGGTGGCATATGTAATACTGAAAAAGTTGGCTTCAATCAAAAGTCCCGTGGTCCAAAGCGATCAACCATATCCCAGCAGAAAGATGTATCAGTGTGCTTTGGTAAGGTTGACAATTTTGGAATTCCTATGGGGACAGCGGGAATCCCTCTCTCCTTTAAGGCTATCATGAGTTGATCCAATGGTACCCAACAAGAAGTCTCTCCCAGTTGCTACTCTGATGTAACTTAAAAATCTTAAGAAAAAAATAACTTTCGAATAATCAAAAGAATGGCTAACTGTCCCTTTAATATCATACCACATATTGCTGAACCAGTCTATATTGATAACTCCATTCCAAAACTGATTTAAGTCCAAAACTTGTAAAAAAAAATGCATGCTAACCTGTAGGGCCATAGATATGTTTGGGAGGAAGTAGAGTGGGGGCAATTCTAGTACAGATTCAATTTATTTTTCCGGTAGAAAAGGTAAGCTTAAAGGTTATGATTAAAATGTCTTGAAGGCATTAAGCAATATACTTTATACTGTCACATTAGATTTGTGACCCACTCTTAAGGAGAGAGAGGATAGGGTGTTGTTTCCTTTCTCCTTCAATGGTCTTCAGCTCTTTGACTGACTTGGCCAAAGAGAAGACATATAATGTAAGCTGTGCCAGTTTTCAGACTTAGACTTTGATGAAGAGGGAGCTTCCACTTCCTGTCCTCTGGGAGGGAAAATGATTCTCATGACTCACTCACCATTCCATGTTCAAAGGATTCAACAGGCAGCCCAGTAGAGAGGCTGTTTTGAGAAGAATTCACTCCCCAAAGAGAAATCCAACTTCATCTCTAGTGAGTAATTTCTAACAGTTTGCTTGCTATGTGAGTCAGCCATCCTTGCGGTGATCTAAGAGGCTCTGATGAGCCTTCTACTGATGTATGTTCTGTGCAGGGAGTAGCTGCTTACATAAGTCCTTATACTTCCAATCTCTAACGTTTTGAGCTAAAGAAAATTGTTGGAGTTTCAGGAAGCTTGTTGTGCAGCGATAGATTGCTAGGCAAAATGTTGAAATGTGCCGAGCCACTGATCTTGCGTTGCACGCAATAGAAAATGAAGCGTGATCGGTTAGAAAAATGGTAAAAGAGCATAGCTTGAGCTTTTCACATGGCCCTTACAAACCAGAGATGCGATTCCGATGCAGAGCGACTCCACGTGAGCTCAGAGGGTGATACAAAAGGCTTTCCACGATTTTCAAGGGATGGTCTTTGAAGATGGCTCTCCAGTGGTCTCCAGTACGATGCCTAGGAAAGGGACCCGAGCTTCCTCTCTCAGGTCACAGCTCAGTTCATGAGCCTTTTGGAGCAGGCAGAGACGCCAAGTAAAATTTAAGGAACGTGGAAAGAAGTTCGGATTTCCAAGAAAATCGTTTGGCCATCCTATTTCATTTCACACACAGAACAACTTTGAAAGGACGGTACATTAAAGCCGGGGTGCTCCCAAGACACTAGAGGCCTTGGTGCTTCAAATGGTTAAGGAGCTTGCTGCTCAGTCCGCGAGAGGAACCTCAAAAATAAAAATAAAATAAAAGTTAAGGGAATTGATTTCTGGGCACCATCACCGAAAATCCTATGGATTACAAGTATAATCTGGTAATTCTAAAGTTTCTGAGTCAGATTTCGCATAAAGACCATTTGTCTTTTTCTTTTGTACTAGTTATTCATGACCTCATGGTAAAACTATTAAGGTCAAGTTGTAAAAATCCTTTAAGAGGCCACAAAAAGATTAAAAACATTGAAGACCTTGGTGCCTTTCACTTATGTCTGCCAGAAAAGGGGCCCTGGTTTGCCTTTGTAGTTGACAATGTTTCTCATACAATTAGGTTAGCATTTACCTATCATTTACCTATCATTTGCTCTCCCTTATGAGCCATTTAAATGTGTTCTCATTTTTAACATTATCTGTTTTCTTTTCTATTGCGATGTTTTATTTCATTATTCTTATTGGTGTTTGTAGTTGTTATGTGTTCCATTTTAAGTGTTTTTTCTGAATATGACATCCAGGTTTGGTAAATTGAGAGAGAGAGAGAGAGTAACTGGAGTAATGTTTCATTAAGGATATGGGAGGGTGGTTGGGAGAAATGAAGAACTAATAACACTGAGTATAAGAATGAAGAAAATGTTCTAAAACCAATTGTAATGATGACAGTCTAACTCTGCTTGATGTAACTGAACTATTGAATTGTATGACATGTGAATTATATGCCAATAAAATGACCGAAAACTCAAGACCCTATGTCCTTGTACTTTCAACTTATTCACTCTGATAATATTCCATAACAATATTACTTCTGAGGGAACTTTCTTATAGAAAATAAATTGTGCCAATGGATTATACTCCTGAAACCTGCTGATATTCACATTATTTCTCCATCACCCTGAAGCCTTGTGATGCAGTGATATGTTAATTCTGCTTCCATTGTAACTCATGACAACACCTTATAGGACAAAGAAATGGAGTGGTCACACAGATCTCACACACTTCAAGGATGGCGAGGAGGGTGACTTCACTCACTATTACTTTAATTCACCACTTGTAACTAGAGGTGGAGAGGCCAGATCTGACCTCGGACTGCACAGGGGCAATGTGACTTCTTTCCATCTGCTTACAGCAGAGATCAGACAAGCCACTCCCCTCCAGCTTGCTTTAACCTAGTCTGACCCCAACCGCTAACTGTATCATTACTGGTAGGACCTTTATGAGTGCCAACCTTTAAAGTTCTCTAGTTAGCGACATCCCCTTTCTTGTCTTGAATTTCCAGTAAGGTCCACACACATAGTAATTATTCCCCAGAGTTCTTGATCCAATCTTCTACTCGTGGACACCTGAGATGTTTCCAGCTTCTTGCTATGGTGAAAGTCGCTGCAATGAACATGGGAGAGATTACATCTCTTTGTATTCTGTCCTCTCTTTCTTTGGGGTATATGCTCAGCATAGATAGTGCTGAATGGTATTTCTATTTCCAGATGTTTTACTTACTTCCATATCATTTTCCATAATGGTTGTACATATTTTCAAGTATATGAGTTCCAATCTCACCATATCTTCTCGAGCATTTGTTATTCTCTCTTTAAAAAAATAAGTTACCATTTTAGATGTAAGGTAATATCTTCGTTTGCTTGGTTTTTTTTATTTCTATCTTCAAGATGGCTAGTGATGGTGAGCATTTACTCTTTGTTAGCTATTTGGAGGTCATCCCTTGTAAATTGTCTATTCAAGTCCTTTGCCTACCTTCTAATTGGATTGTTTGACTGTTTTCTTATGGAGATGTTGTTGCACAATTCGATAGGCTTTAGCAATTAATCTCTTGTCCATTTTGTCACTGCTAAATATATTTTCCAATTCTGTGGGCTCTAAGTCAGCTCTTTTGATGTAACATTTGGATGTGCAGAAGAATTTTATTTTTATAAGGGTCCAGTCATCTATCTTGTGCTGTGTGTGCCTCCTTTTTGGTATTTAGCAGTCCATGTATGCCCTGTAATAGGGTCCTTAGGTTTCCCCACTTTTATACCTGATGATCTTTATAGATCGGGTTTACATTTACGTCTCTAATCCATCTTGGGCTGTCTTTGTGCATAGGGAAAGACCTGGGTTCGGCTTCATTCTTGTGCAAATGGTGATCAATTTTTTCCAGTACCATTTCTTAAAGAGAGTGTCCTTTTTCTACTTTATGTTTCTTTCTGTCTGTTGTTAAAAATCAATTCCCTATGGGTGGATTCTTTTATTTCTGAGTTTTCTGTCATTGAACCAGTACCATGCTGTTTTACTGGCTGTGACTGTGGTGTTTCCCCTCTCCATATAAAGTTGGTAATTAGATTTTTCTCCCCATTTCTTTACAGAATGAAGTTGAGATTTGAAAAAAACTACTTGACTAATTTTCTTTTTGGTGTATTCAATTTACATACTGCGATATTAAAACCACCTTATAATTTTGTAGTTAGTCTGTGTGATCCCTCCTTCCATGTAGAGTTCAATTCCATCTGACTTAGGATAAATCAACTTGATGGTTGGGCTAGCTGCTGGTACTGTTTGGAGAAATCAAAATGTCTCCACTCTCACTTTCAGTCTGTTTTCATAGCAATGGCTGAAGAACTGGGCTCACCTGAACCCTCTCCCACATAGTATTTCCAGTATATTAGATAAAGTTTTCATATACTAGTCCAGGGTTTCAACAGAAAAAGGAGGATGTTGGTAGTCAGCTGAAAGACAAGACCTAGAACTAACAAAGCTTCATCTCTTCCAGAATTGGTAAAACAGGTACATGCCTCTTGGAAGCAGAGTCACAGGATTGCAGTCATCATCAATCCTCTGAAACCACTTGCCCT
The DNA here is from genome assembly GCA_004026705.1 of Nesogale talazaci. NCBI lineage: Eukaryota > Metazoa > Chordata > Mammalia > Afrosoricida > Tenrecidae > Nesogale > Nesogale talazaci. The sequence continues at coordinate 17,940 of PVJH01005951.1, read as the reverse complement.
ACAGTTGACTCCACTTCATGGAAGACCTGTGTGTGGGAGCAGAGCTCAGAGTTATATGGTTTTCAATTGTTGCCTATCTGAAAGTACAAAGATAAATGAAAGTGCAGCACTACAAAATCATAAACTCTTTTACTAAGAAAAAAATTAGAAATATGAAGGCATTGTTCCTGACATAGCCACCATCCAGATCTAAATATTACTGAAAAGGGTGTTTTCTGTATCTCTTACCCTTCCTCAAAGAATTTACACCACATCAAAGTGGCAATTTGGACATCATGGAGATACTGAAATTATATTCCTCTGGAAGGTTCTTTGACTGTGTGAACAAAAAGAAGTGTAGAGGATCAACATTGGGGCTTTATAGTTGATATAGTGTGGTTTTTCTATGAAATTCTTATAGAAAGTCCATGTTCAAAGAATTTCTTGGAGCATGTTTTTGGCTAATGGAATTTTATAAGACCTACAACTTCAGCATGACAACTACCTGTTCTCAACAACAGAAATGGTATCTGTACATATCAATTCTGTGTGACTTAATTCAAAGCAATCACATAGACTACATCTGAAGGAAAAAATGATGAAGAAACTAAATATTATCAGTCAAAAAAGTCCAGCCTTTTTTTCAAACAGCCTAGCAACTGCTCATTTGAAAGTTGAAACTGAAGAGGAAGAAAATTATAACAAGCCATGAGAATCGAAATACAACATTGAGTAGATCCCACTTGAAACTGAGGACAGCTCAAGGACAAATCTGACACACTGAACACTAAGGACAAAGACCTGACAAGCTGTGAGATGACATCAAGAACATTATACATGAAAAAAATAAAGGTCATTTAAAATCCAATAAAGAAAACATCAATATAAATGTCAGTAGCTACTCTTGAACACAGAGCACTTAACGAAAAGGGAAGAAAGAATGAAGGCAAACAGAGGAATAAAATTTTCAAAGGGAAGCTTCAGAAACAGAGTAAAGTATTACAATGAGATGTGAAGAGACCTGGCGTTAGAAACCATAATGGAACACCTCAAGCGGAAAGAGTTGAAGAAAATATTCAAATCTTGAGATGAAATACTGAAGAGTCTATGGGCAAAATATTGAAGGTGCAGGTAGCATGAAAATCCAATAAAATGGATACATTGATATTCAATATTTCCAAGTGATAGTATATAATCAAGGACCACTGATACTAGAAAAAGAAATCCAAACTCTAATGATGACATCAGTGGAAAATGAGGTTTCAGGAAATATGTCCTGGTGGCAGAGTGGTTATGCATTGGGCTACTAACCACAAGAAACGAGGAAATAGCAGTTTTGAACGCAGCTGTATGGGTAACTCAATGGAAGAGGGCTTTATTTGTACACATTTCAAAGAAAAGATCTCTAACAACACAGAAATGATCAAAAAGTATAATTAGCATTGCATGCAAGTAAAATTTTGCTGGAGTTAATTAAACAATGCTTGGAGCAGCACATTGACAGGTGTGTTACCAGGAATTCAAGCTAAATGCAAAAGGTGTGGTGTAAGGAACATTATTGCTGATGTCACATGGATCTTGACTGAAAGTAGTGAGGACCAGAAAGATGTTTACTTATGTGTGTATGTGTGGAGGGGGGGGTTGTTTATTAATGAGGCAAAAGACTTATACTATGGATTCGGAAGCATGGAAATTGAAAATATTGGGAATTTCAGAACACTTCATTATACTTATCAGCATCTGCACATAAAAGGGCAAATGAACCCCTCAGGGTCAGTAGTGCGAGTGGAGCTACTGGATGGATGGAGGGAAAGTGGGGTGGAGAGGGGGAACCAACTACAAGGGTCTACACATAACCTCCTATCAGAAGGACAGACATTGGAGGAGTGGATGAGAGGAGGCATTAGGCAGTGTAAGATATGAAAAAAAAACAATAAAAATTTATAAAGTACTGAGAGTTGGTGGGGAGGGGGAGCAAGGATGGAGGGGAAAGGGTGAGAAGCTGATATCAAGGGCTCAATTGGAACAACAAATATTTGGAGAATGATTACAGCAGGTGAAGGTGCTTGCCACAATATATGTATTTATGTATTCTGAAAAGTGATATATGAGCCCCCAAAAGAATGATTTTTATAAAAAGAAGAGAAAAAGGAATACTTCATGATTTAAAACAATACAACTATGCTAAAAACAAACAAATAAAAACAGCTATCCTCCAGATTGTATCATTTAGTCCTGTATATTCAATTGGTATGCTAAGAAAATCATGATATAAACTGGGCTATATGAAAAAGATCATGGCATCAAATTGGAGGAGATTTACTTAGCATGCTGTAAATTGCAGAAATTGCTTACTAAAATCTAAGAAGACTTGAGGTACTTGCTGATTATGATCAAGACTGAAGCGTTTGGTATAACCTACAATTCCATGTAAAGAAAGCTAAAATTCTTACAACTGGGCCAATAAACAACACCCTGAAAAATGGAGAAAAGATTGAATTTGTCAAGGATTTGATACTGCTTGAATCTGAATTCAATGTTCATAGATGTAGGAGTCAACAAAGAAAATTGAGCAAAGCTCCTTCACAAGCGTCGAAGAGCCAGGATTTCAATTTGAAGACTAAGATGCTTATGATCAAAACATGGCATTTCCACTTCCTTCATACGCATGTGGAAGCTGAACAATTAATAACAATGATAACTAAAGAATTGAAAAAACAAGTGTATCTTGAAAGAAGTAGAACTAAACGGCTCTTCCAAAGCAAGGATGGTGAGTTTGTGTCATGTGCATTGGGCATGGTTGTCAGGAGAGACTGATGCCCAAGAAAGCATCATACTCAGTAAAATAGAAGGACAGTGAAAAAGCAGAAGACCATGAAGGAGATGAATTGACACAGGGTTTGCAGCAACGGGCTCAAATGTAAAAATAATGATCATGATGTGATTGCAATAAGTAGCACTTCCTTCTTTGTGCTGGAACTGATTTGGTGGTACCTGACAACAAAAATGAAGCTAACATTAAAAAAAAGAACACAACAGCAATAAAAATACAATGATAATAGACCACATTCTTTGTTTTTACTGTGAACTAAGTTGTGCGTGGATAAAGATCTTTGTTTATAATGCCTATGTTAGTTATTAGCACAATGACCTCTGGGTTCTTAGCAGTGAGAGAATGTTACAAATAGGAAATTATTGACTTCTTCCTCTTTTTTGGTGGCTATGGGGGTCTTTACTGGTTTAATGTGTGAGTTACTACTCTTTTTTCATAATTTCCAGTCTTTGCACAATTGCTATCTTAGTGAATACAAATTTAATTAAACAATGCATTTACATGTATGCCAATTACTTCAAAATTGCAAAAAAAGTGACACAGTTTTCAAATGAGGGCTTTCTTATCTGAAGATCCACAACCAAATGGATTGATAACATAACAATTGAGGCTATACTAAAACTGAGAATTGTGAGTGCCAATTAAAAGGCACTTAACAACTATGGCAATATTTCATAAGTATTGGAAATCCTTATCCGGAAACCCTAGAGAAACCACAAGAAAGTTACAAGAAACCATAAGAAACCACAAAAAAGCTACAAGAATAAAAGGATTCAACAATTGTCTGTGTACAAGATGAACATATGCAAACCCTTGGATTTCATGGTAAAATCCCTGCAACTGCTCAGACTAAAAGTCAAAATTCTTAAAATTGTCTGTCATGCACATTTACTTTCTTGTTGTTCCACTTGACCTATTCACTTTATTTTTAGGGTTTCCATGATGAAGAGAACTATGACAATGAATCCAAACTCAAACACCATTTATAGTAATTATCCCAGAAATGAAGTATTGAGTGTTAAATACTAAAATATTAACCTGAGGCTACACAAGAATCTGTGCAAAGTAAATGACAAAACGTTACTACAATAACAAAAGGAAATTCAAATAAATAAAAGAACATACTGTGTTTATTAATGAGAAGATTGAACAGTATGAAAATGTCAATACTACCCAAATCAATCTACACATAAAATACAACCTCAATCCAGAATTTATCATCATTCTCTAAAGAGAGGAAAAAACAAATCACCAACCATACTCAAAACCTACTACATAGGTGTGGTAGCTCAAACAACTATTCAAAATCGATAGATTTACATCTGGATTCTTAATTATGTTATGATGGTCCAGGTGTTTATCACTGTACCAAATTCATCATTTTTTGGTTATTAGGACTGTGCAGCAAGGTAACTCAAGTAGGATTAATGGTTTAAACATAAAATCTTAAATGATGAAGAACATCAATGTAGATAAAGACAAAAGTTTACCTGGAGGGTAAGGGGAATGTGGGAGGAGGGGAAGAAAGTGGGAACCAATCACAATAATTGACATATAATCTTCCAGGGACACAGGCAACAGAAAAGTGGGTGAAGGGAGACATTGGTTAGTGTAAAACATGAAAAACATTTCATAAATTATTAACGGTTCATGAGGACGGAGGGTGGAGTAGGGAGTGAAAAAAGTGAGGAGCTAATAACAAGGGCTCAAGAAGAAAGAAAATGTTTGAAAATCGTGATGGCAACAAATATGCAAATGTACCTGACGCAATGGATGGATGTATGGATTGTGAGAAGAGCTGTATGAGTCCCCAATAAAACGATTTAAAAACAATGCATACTTAACAGACCTAAAAAAGTGTCACAAGTGCACTTCTAAACATAATCAAAATTATTCAATCAGTACAACACAAATTAGAAAACAGAGACTCCCAATTAATATTTTAAGAACATATGTTGGGCTGAGCCCTGGTGGCATAGTGGTAGAGTGCGAGACTCTGGCTCATTGGCTTGGTGCTTCAAATCCAGGAGCAGCTCTCTGGGAACAAGCCTGGGTAGCTCCTATGACCACCAGAGGGCAGTGATGCTCCCCACCCCACCGCCCAAAAAATGAAAAAAAAAAAAACATATGTTAAGTATTAAGATAGCAAATGGATTTTGGACCTCTACTTAAGGTCTCCCTGAAGGCAAAAACACTTTGTTCACCTTCCCAATATGGGTGCATAAGTAAATGCGGTGAAGTGAGCAGATGGTGCTTGGTTATCAAAAGATATAGCATCTGGGTTCTTATAGGTTTCAAGTTAAGGAAGCAACCATCAAATATGGAAGCAAATAAGCCCACATGGAAGAAACACACCAGGCCGTGAAATCATGAGTTGTCAACTGGATCAAGTATCAGGTATCAAAAGATCCAAAACAGTTAAATATATCGAGGCAAACAAGGGGAGTTCGAGTAGATACCCAAAATCCACGTGTAGACAATTCAATATCCCCCTACAGAAGGGTTATAAAAAAGGGGAAACTCAACCAAGATGTAGTATAGCACTCACAAATCAAACATCATTTCCTTAGTCCCTGAATGCTTTCTCCTCCCCACCCCACCCCACTCAATGCTATGACCTAGTTCAACGTACACATCTGGCTAGACTGGAGAACACACATTGGTACAGATAAGAGCTCTGAACACATAGCATTTATAACAGATAAACCCCTCAAGAACAGTAGTGGGAGTAGTGATATCTTGAGTGTAGGGGAATGGTTGGGGAGGGCAAATGGGGAGAAAGGGGGAACCATCAAAATATTGGCTATATAGTTGCCACCATCACCAAGAAGGGGACAACAAACAGGAATACGAGTAAAGGGAGGCAATGGACAGTGTAAAATATAAAATAATAACTTCAATACATATTTGATCAAGGATTCATGAGGGTGGGAAGGTGGATGGGAGGGGAGAAAGAGGAGCTTATACCAAAGGCTCAAGTAGACAATGTTTTGGAAATGATGTTGACATATGTACAAATGGGCTTCATAAAATTGGCATATGGAATGTTATAAGAGCTGGGAGAGGTCCCAATAAAATTATCTTTTTTTAAAAAGATTCATATGAGAGTCCTTGGAGAGAGTGCTGTTGCATTGTGAAAAGTAAAACCAATGTCACATAAAAATATATATAAATTATTGAATGAAATCCAATTTGTTTTGTACACTTTTACCAAATAGCTAAAAAGGGCAAGAGAACAGAACTATTGTTTTTGTGGTGAGGTGCTGTTGAGTTATCTCTAACTCAACCTGACCTCACACTGAATTATTTTAGCATTTTAAGAAGTTCCTAATTTCTCCCTACCTTCCTACTCCATCCACAAACTTGTCATCATTTAGTATTATTGTTCTCTCTTTTTATTGTTTTATAAATCATATTTTTAAAAATTTTCTACTGGTTATTTTCTGACTCCCTCACTAGAAGGCGAGAGTGCCAGGTGTTGTGATGGATTAAGCGTTCAACTATTAATTGAAAGGTTGCGGGTTCAACTCCACCAACTGGTGCCTTAAAAGTCAGGGCTGGTGATCTGCTTGCAAAAATTCATAAGCTTGAAAACCCAACAGAGTTTTTCTACTCTACTTGTATACAAAGGTTCTCCATGAGATGGAAATGGCTTGACAGGAAGTTACAGCAACAACATCTATTAGAATATAAGCTCTACGAGGTAAAAATTTAGTGCATGTAATCTCATGTAACTTAGTGGCTACAACAGGGTCCAAGTGGTGGGAAATAAACAACTCTCTATTAAATTAATGATTCACAGACTATTCATACATTAAGATGCCTGAATATTTAAAATTAGTCAGGCTAGAGATATGAGAGTCTACTTCCAATCATCGTGCTTATTTAGTTATTTACATTTTAAATTATTTATACAGATTCTGAAATCACTCATATTTCAAATGTTTCTATCAATTCTATATGTTCTCAAAGAAAATTAGCTTGTTGAAAATGACTGATTTAAACATGTAAAGGTAGCAGTGCTGGTGGTGTAATTAGCTAGACTTTGGGTGACCAAAGGTCACACCTTGAGTTGCATTAGCCTTTCTGCATGACAAAGGGATGGCTTTGTGCTCCTCTAGAGTCACAACCTTGAAAACCCACAGGGTTTCCTGCCCTGAAAGACTGCTGAGTTGAAATAGTGATTTTGGTTAGCATGAAGCTTAATGTATTAGTCTAGGTGCTTAAAGTAGCAAATGTTATAGTACCTTTTTCTTAAATTTTGAAAAATAGGCAAGTTCTTTCTTACCTCTAATAATTTAGATGATTGAGTAAGTGTCTGTGCATTACTTCAATTACTGTACCTGACAGCATCCATAGATATGCAACATGACCCATCTGGTTCAGAATTATGTGTGGCAGTTGTTAATGTTCACTTCTGAAAGCAGTACTTGAAAATAGGACAGTATTGCCCAGGAGTAGAAAGTATCTAACAAGATGATCAGTTATTCTCACAGTGAGCATCCCCATAGACTCCTTCTGGTTCTCAGAAAAGCCTGCCATTCCAAGTTAAAGCATTAGCCTCGATGTTTCACAGCTTGACAGATATTTTTAGCTCAGGCAAAATTGTCTATGTCATTTAACTCCCTCCACATCTTTGGTAGTTTCAAAATATTTTGATTTCCATTATTCTTTCTTTCAAAAGCGTGGGCCTACATAATGCCAGATCTTTTCAAAGCTCATGCCTATGTGAAAATGTAAAATCAGAACATTTGCACCACATTTTATTTGTGAATATCTCTTATACAGAGAATCTGATATGCATAATTATGTTATTTTGTTTGTATGGATGTACTGTGATACATTTTGTATTAGTAAATTACAACAATTGATAATTATTAAATGCTTCATCAGACTGACTACCTTACACATGTTATCTTAACTTGTCTTAACAATTAATGAAGAAAGCACTAGTATTCTGCCTCATTATACAAGTGAGGAAACTAGAGACAATGGGCCGATGATACACAATTAGTACATTGGTGGGGAGAATGGGGAGAAAGAGGGGATTTCTGACTCCAAAGACTAATTCAAGGTAAATCCACAAAGAATCATTGCTAGTTGACAATGACACATTTTATTGTATTCTTTCAAGTCAGTTGCATCGCTGTTAGATTTTCCGTGGTGATTTTATGTTTGTGAAACTTCACACTTCTGTCTGGATTGAGGATATGGCTATAGAAAGGGTTATTTTTAGTTGCTGTTAAATTATCTACTAAGGATAACTCCATGTACACTGGAAGAAAAAAAAAAAAAACTACCCACCTCTATCTGCTGCATGACCAGCTGCAGATAACATCCTTGGAATTCATAGGACTTCCACCGACTGATTTTCAGAACTACATCTCCAAGATTGTTCTCTCAATCTTAGCCTGAAATCTCTACTCTGCCCTAATCAGCATCCTAGCAGCGTGTAACCCTGCACACAGAGACAATAGTTGCTTAGGATGGAAGTTACTTGTGGTATTTGGTTTTCTGCATGAACAACAATAGTTCTACTACTGACCCACTCCTGCTCCCCAAAGAAGAGAGTAGGCTCGTGATAAGATGTTTATAAATACACACATTTTCTTGTGGAGAAAAGGTTACTGCATCAGTTGATATTTAAAGGGAATGTCAGAAAGTTGCTTCTTATTTTCACACGAGTAGATTCTTAGCAACTTTTTTATTGTGATATGCATATATGTTTATAGAGAAAAATGGTTTTCTAATCTACAATTCATACCAATTATGTTTTATGATATTGATTGCAATTCCCACGATGCAGCAGTGCTTTTCTCACTTTCTTTCTTTGTTCCCATTCATTTGAGCTTTATGAAATTTATTCCTGGGAAAATGTTGCCTTTTTATTCTTCTATGAATGGTTCTTAAAGGAGTGTGTGTTTCTCTGATATTTCTGTTCATCTTAGTTGCCTGTACATCATTTGGCTGAAAGTCCATTATCAATTTTGATCTAGACTTGAAAAGTGTCTAAGAATCGTAGTCTTTAGGATTCCATCTACCCATATCCAATTGGAAAGATTGTTCACTTTAATGATTTTGAATTTTCTTCCTACAGTATCTGGGACCTCTTATAGACACCCCTTTCAGCTTGATCAGCAGGAGAAATGGGGCACCATTTAGTGGCTTGGGTCTCTAGGTTATGGAAGCTAGGGTTGTGTGCTTGCTTAGTCCTTTGGGCTAATTGTTCTGTGTTTTTTAGTTTCTCCAGCTTTCACTCTAGACATGGAGAAACTAATAATGTGATTTTTATGGCTTCTCTTAAGACACCAGTTTAATTTACAACATTGTTATGCCAATTGACATTAGATTCCTGGGAGACTAGTTTTGAGTCCCCAAACCTACACATGCATTCCTTAGATAATTGTGTACAACTAAAAAGTGTTCTGAATTTTGTCCTCTGTGCGCTTTACATGGATGCATTTACATGCATAATTCATGCATAAGTATTCTTCCAAGCACACACATGTTCTACCCAGTTGTCTCCCCATCTTTGTTCAATTGGAGTGTCCACATAGGTATCCACTCATATTGTCATTTTTTTATTGCAGACTAGGGGGATTGGGTATGTAGAACAATTCACTTTTGTGTTCTTTAACTCCAGTTTTCCTCCAGTGTCTAACTTTGCCTTGATCATCTGGTGCTCACCCTCCTCCTACTCCCACTATTTTATACTGCATTTCTGTTCAGCTAAGTCAGTAAACATCTACCTTCTAGTTAAGGAACTCTGGAAGGGCAATAGCTGGAACATTGGGCTCCTAATAGAAAGGTTGGGATTTCCGACGCCTCAGCTGGACTTTGGGAGAGTGTTGAAGTAGTCTGCTTCTAGAAGCTAGGGACCTCCTCAGAATCTCAGTTCTACTGTGTCTTTTAGCATCACAACAAGGTTCCGATCATCAGGAAGGAGAAAAAGACATTGTGTTAGGGGTGTTTTCTTCCCTCCCACCACCAGGCATCTTTAAATGATGTTTCTTTTGGGGTGTGTAAACTTTTTCTTGACTTTTTACATTAGTAGTTTGATACAACAGTTTCCTTTCTCCCTGTGTTAGTCTAGGTAGACTAGAGAACCAAATCCGTAAAAACACATATGTATTTAAGAGAGAGTTTTATACAAAGGGTGATTTGCACATTGAGAAAACATCCCAGACAGGTCCAGTCCAAAGGCCTAAGTCCAATATTAGCCCATATATCTGATACCAATGTATAAAGTCCTCTTCAGACTCATGAAACACATACAAATGATGCCAAATGCAGAATGATCATAAGTCAGTGAGTAGAAAATCTTTAGATTCAGTGTTGTTTTAAGCATCCCAGCACTGGCAGGGGTCTTCATGTGGCTATTCCAGGGCTGCATCAGAACAGGTCCATGTGGCTTCTCCTCAGGGATGTCTCACAGGAAGTCAGCCTTCTCAGTAGAGGCTCCAAGGGAGTGAGGGTATTTTCTACACACCACATTTCCCAGAATTATCAGAGGAGAAGACTATATCCACCCAGAACTCTCATTGGCTATCTCCAGATTGATAGGCTAATCTCCACCCTTACACTCTTAATCTTCAAAGTGACACAAGATTAAGTGACTGCCACACTATGAAAGACAAATTATCTGCTATACAATGTCACTTAGATCCATTCATGTGCTCAAGTACTTCCCAGATTCAGTATCATATTTAACATCGTATAGGATCCCATTGTATATGTAAATCATTGATTTATCTACTCCTCTGTCAATGGGAAATGTTGTAATTTTCATCTTTTTAATATTGCAACAAATCCTGAAGTCAGGTTAAAAAAACACTCTGTCATCGAGCCAATTCTGACTCATAACAGCCGAAAAGCACAGGGCAACACTGCCCCTGTGGATTTCTGGGAGTATCTATTCACAGGAGTAGAAAACCTTGCCTTCATTTTGCTTAGTGGCTGGTGAAATCAAACTACTGCCCTTGTGATTGGCAGTCCCGGCTGCATAATCCTGATGCTGTTCCTGCCACAACTTTTATTTCTCCAGGATATACACTGAGGAAAGGGATTGCTGAATCATATATTATTTCTGTTTGTAGCAGACATTTTCCACAGTGGTTGTACCATTTCACAACTCCATTACGAGTGTACAAGTGTTCTAATTTCTGTACATGTTCACTGCTCGTCATTATTTTCTATTTGGCGGACTTTGCTGCTAAAGGTAGAGAGATGGTTTCTTATTGTTTTGAATCACATCTCTCTAATGGGCTAAGATCATATGTATTTTTCTGTGTGTTTGCTTTATATTATTTATATGTTGACACTTTTCATGAAGTTTAGAGATGGGACCATGCCTAATAGATCATTGCAAACAGTTTCTCCTAGTGTGGGTGCTCTACTTCCTGTATTGTTTATGTCTTATGATATATTTATATGTCTAGTTGAAAGGAAGTTCAGTCATTTTTTTGTTTTATGGACTTGAGTATTTTAAATTATATTCAGTGGTATATTTATGATAAATACACTTAGATTTGCCCTATATTTCTTGTTTTGTTATTTTTCATGATCTATATAATTCATTTTATATTTAGTCTTTAATCTTTTTTGAGTAAGTTTTGTATGTTATTAGAGAAATGCATTCTATTTGATTTTAATTTTCCTTCTTTCTTTTAACGATATGGTTTTGAGGGATGAGCCCTGGTGGCATAAGTGATTGAGTGAGGGCCTGTGGCCTGCGTGCTTGGTGGTTCAAATCCAGTGGCGGTTCTCAGGAGCAGTGCTAGGTAGCTCCTACGACCACCAGAGGGCAGACCACCAGAGATGCAAAAAAAAACCCTCAAACAACAACAACAACAAATATAAATATATGGTTTTGACAACATCTTTAAAGTTTTTTCTACTTAACAGGTTATGGTGTTTTGGTACAAATAGTCTATCCATGTTGTTAGCTGCCACTGGGTAATATGTTCCTACACCTAGCAAATGTATACAAAAGAGAAAAACAAAGCAGGACACTGTCAGCCTGGTCTACCACACCCTTACAATCGTTTGTATGCTTGAGGCTCAATCCATTTCATTGAGGGACATTCTCCTTTTTGCATCATGAGCACAATGATGTATTCTGGAGTTTTCATTATTTTCAAGACCATCCATAGTTTGTTATAATACACAGTTGAAACCCTTTGTGTAGACAATGAAACACAGCATCCTTCTGGTATTTCTTGCTTTAAGCTAGGATCCATCTGTGTTAGTCTGGGTGGACCAGAGGAACAAATCCAGAGGCACTCATATGTATGAAGAGAGTACTGAGAAAACACCCCAGTCCAGTCCAGATCAAGTCGATATATTCAATCTGAGCCCATCGATCTGATACTAGACCATAAACTCCTTCTTATACTCATACAGCACATCCGATGATGCCAAATGCATAAGGTCACAGGGTGGTGGAAAGAAGTACTGTGCATCCCACGGTGGTGGACACATCTCCAGGGCTCTGGTTGCCAGCAAGGTGGCTCCATGGTGCTTGACAACAGAAAAGTGAAGCAGAGGGAGAATGTGCAGCCCACTTCCAGGATGAAAAAGAAGTCCCCAGAATCCTCAGGAGGAGACTAAGTCCACAAGGAAGCATCGTCAGCCATGTGACCTGATTGACCAGCTAGACTCTACCTTTATACGTAGGTGAGATTTATACTTGATCTGAGTTATAAAAGAGAGTATAAAAGAGTGATTCTCATAACAGGGGTTCAATATTACCTGAAGACAGGCACAGAGCAAAACTCCACAGGTGGCAAGAAACCAGTTGAAGCAGCGATAGACAAAGAAGGGTTCCTACTAGAGTACTATTTGACGCAAGACTGCTATTCTCCTGAAGCATGAGAAAATACAGTTCTGCTGCATTTGTGGTATTTTGGGTCACAGTCGTGCTGAGAAACTGAGCCATCCCATGTAAGAAACAAGAAGCGTTGCTGGGTGTCATCAAAATCAAGTAAATAAAAGACATACATCTTTTTGCAACACTCTCAAAAGAGTCTGTTAAGTTTCAGATCTTGTTTTTGTAAACATTGAACCAAATAAAGAGGCATGTGTGCATTTATTGTGGTTATAATAATCAGGTCGTTATAATAAAGATATAAACAGATGTTGAATAAAAAAAACAGACCAGGTTTAAAGAAAGAAGATACTCTCAGCCCTACCTCACACCTATACTCCAAGGCGAGCACTCAACATTGGCGCATCTTACACCTTTTACCGTTGGCATACTCTATCTTTAGCTACATTACTTGCACTGGAGCTGTTCCTCCATTTTTGTGTTTTTCTATCTCCATTTTCCTGATCTCTCAGTATTTGGAATCCCCCACTTTGTCATTCTGTGATGGCCTTGCACAAATCTCTCTGATCTGACATTTCATATTGTGCATCTGATATTGGATATTGATTTTTCAACCCTCCCTGCAACTCACATTCACATTTTCAATTCTTCCCTTTTCCTGGCTATATAAAAAAAATACTTCTTTATACTCCTAACAAGAGCTCACTTCAAATTCAGCCTTGCTCAAGTTTATTGTGATCATTTGTAAATCAAGAAAATCTAAAATATTCTCAAACAAAATTGACAGTGAGTGGCTTTAGAGATTCCATAATAACAAGAGTCAATTTTTTGAATTAATAAGTGTATGCTTCATCATACCAAAGTGTTTAGCCTTGATGGTTCAAATAAGAATGGAAATTCTATTGCTTAAAAGAAAAAAATATAATTTCCATAATTTACCATACATTTGTTCTATAGAATATTTTTTAATTCCTTTAATCTTTAACCCAATTGAGGGTCTACCTTTAACTGAGCGTAACTTGCTTTATAGAAAGGTAGATCAGTTTTTAGAACTTTTTTAGTAGTATCTGATGAAATTTTATTTTAAGTGATATCTGATGAAATCATCTCACTCATTAAAATGTAATTTTTTCATAGAAACTCACATGGTTTTCCTCAATGTCAATTGAAAAGATAGTTTTGCATTTTGGGAAATTATCTTATTACTTTAGTAGGATATTATTATTTGAAAAAAGCCATTACCCTATGAATGTATTATATTTCTATAGGCATATGTATCTCATTTATACACATATTTCTTATTAGTGATGATTTTCTACAAAACATGTTGAAATTGTAATTGTATTTCTCTGCTCTCTATTAATTTCACCAATCAGTATAATTTGTTTCAGGAACATCTAACATTATTCAAGTCTTTGAGACAATATACTTAGTTCATTATAAAATAGAGGGAAAAATTTGCCCTGTAGGATAAATTCGACAGATCAAACTAAAATGGAAATGTAAAGAAAATATAAAATAAAATTTCTTAGAACAAAATTGATTCTTCCTATTCACTCTAAACATAATTTCATCACCCACATTCCAACAATTTCATTACTTTCCTACCCAGAAATAACATAACTGTCAATAGTAAATTACTATAAACATCTTCTCAGAATGACAAGAATCACCAGAGAAGGACAAATTATGTCTCAAATGTCAACTAATGTTATTTTTAAGGTAATTAAATTAGTGAAATTAATTTTCATTTCCTAAAATAGTGAACTGAAAGCAGTTCTTGTTGGGCAGTGATTTAGCACATATCTGCAAACCAAATGCTCAATGGTTTGAACCCACCAAACCTTCCAGTAGAGATAATCTACTTCAATAAAGATTACAAACTTGGAAACTCTTCCTCACAATTTTTAAAAATGATCTATAACCCTATTTATACAAGAGTTTCTACTCTATCTCACACCCATTCATCCATAGTGACAAGGAACAGTGGGTAGATGGTTCAGCATGTGATGATACATTTAGCCTAAGATGAGTTGTCCATCTTCTCTGTGTCCTTCTATCCTTCACATCCTAACTCTAACTTTAAAAGTGATGATGTAAAAATTCCAAATTTCTCTTAAATAGAAAAATATTTTTTCTACCTGTATTGGTTGGGAACATTCAAAGAAATATGAGTAGGACATAAAAATATATTGTTTATATTTGTACATATGCATATGAATTTCTTCCAAACAAAATATGTTTAAATATGTCTCTGTAACCAGTGGATGCACACAGACAAGTTTTCTCAGTATTATATTTGGGTTAATCTCTGGTTATCTTCAAAAAGAAAAATCTCAACAAAACAATGGCTGCCAAACTGATCTGCAGAGCCAGTAACAGTCAAGCCAGAGATTATCAATTTAGTAGGTTATTTTGACTTGTTCCACTCCAGTGGAGCAAGCAAAACAGATATTCTAAGACAGCACAATCATCAATGCTTATTATGAAGCTTTATAAAAATGGGAAATTGCCATTGGTGAGAAAAAGATGAAGAAAATTGTGAGAATATGTACATATATTTATGGGTTTAGTATTAAAGTAGTAGATGGATATTGGGCCTCTACTCAAGTACTTCCTCAATGTAAGAACACTTTTTTCTATTAACCTGGCATATCATGATGCTCACCTTCCTAAAGACAAAGGGAGTGCATAAGCAAATGTGGTGTAGAAAATTGATGGTGTATCAAAAGATACAGTCTCTAGGGTCGTAAAGGCTTGAAGATAAACAAGCCACCATCTAGCTGAGAAGCAACAAAGTCCGCATGGAAGAAGCACACCAGTCTGTGTGATCATGAGGTATTGATAGGATCAGGTATAAGGCATCACAGTCCCAGAAAAACATATTATTGTGTATGAGGGGGAGTGTAGTGTGAAGACCCAAAGCCTATCTGTGGGCCACGGAACATCCCGATAGAAGGGTCATGGGGAGGAGTTGAGCCAGTCTTGGTGCAGTATAACACTGATGAAGCTAACAGCATTCTTTAATGCCTCCCCCCACCCGCTATATGACCTCAATTCTACCTTACAAATCCAACTAGACCAGAGCATGTACAGAGGCACAGATAAGAGCTGGAAACACAGGGAATTCAGGATAGATAAACCCCTTAGAATCAATAATGACAGTAGTGATACCAGGAGGAGAAGGGGGAGATAGGGGAAAAAGGGGAAAACCTATCACAAGGATCTACATATACCTCCTTCCCTGGGGGACAGACAACAGAAAAGTGGGTGAAGGGAGACATCAGTCAATGTAAGACATAAATAAAAAAAGTATAAATTATCAATGGGTTGTGAGAGAAGGGATGGTGGGAGATGGAAGGGAAAAAGGAGAAGCTGATACTAAGGGCTCAAGAAGAAGAAAATGTTTTGAAAATGATGATGACAACAAATGTGCAAATATGCTTGATGCAACGATGGATGTATGGATTGAGATAAGCCTTATATTAGCTGCCAATAAAATGATTTAAGAAAATAAAATTTTTAGGTGTTTTCTTCCCTATCATCATCATCATGCACCTTCTCTTTATTTAAAGCAGCAAGTGATATTTTAGGAGAATTGGCTTGGAAAAAATTACTCCGTCCACCCTACAATCATGATCCTACACTTTCAAGCATTTTGTTTCCAAAACACAAAGGATGCTGAGAAGAACGCAATGTAGAGTTTTTGAGAAAACCTAAACCCTCATTATCATGTGGTATAAATCAAAGATTACTGACTTCTTATAAACCATAGTATACATTAATAGTATATAAACCAATTGTAGGTTTATAGTATATTTGTTTATATGCTACATAAACCTAGTACATTATAAACCTATATGGCAAGAATCAATAGCTTCACACTGTGTTCTTTAGTTGTAATAAACTTTCTATGAGCTGTGTATAATACTTTATGACTTAACCTGGCATATTACATAAACTATTTGATGTACTAATCTTAAAATAGATGTTCTTAAAATTGTATACTATTTAGAAATCATGATTAGTCACAAGTTTAGTAAATATATCATGTAAACATTGACTAATTTCTTAATTAGATATTCTTTCTCTTGCTTTGTTTATATATACCAAATAAATCTATAAATGTAAAGTAAACTTTCATAATGGCATTCTTGAAATAAATTATATTACTCCTTGAGCTTAAAGATAGTATACATTTCACAAATCCTTGTTGTAATGCGAAGAAAAATAACATCACATTCCTTTCTCATTTTTTTTCAACTTCACATCACAAATACGTCTCTCAGATTAGTTAGAAAAACAGAAAATAGATATACTAAAGTCTGGTGGACATATTGGTTCAGGCAGTGTCCTTGAGAATGTATTTTGACTGAACTTCTATGTTGACTCCATTTTTATTAAAACTCTTTCCACAAGATGGCTAACCCAAAAGTTGATAGTCTAGTCCATCCTGATGGATTTTAGATGAAAATATCTGTTGACCTACTTTTAAAAATGGCCATTAAAACCCAGTGAAGCCTAGTTATACTCAAAAGCATATAGGGTCACCATGGGTTGATGTTGACTCAACAAAATTATGAAAGAATAATTTTTTAGGGGAAAAAATACATAAGCATACAATGGCTCACAACCACACACAAAGAAGAAAAAAATAACATAGTAGAGGTACTAACATTTCCCTAAAGAGAATCAGGGACTGGACATACTGGGTAGAATAAACCATAATTTGACCTATTATAGTGGTAGAATAATTTTCAGAAATGCTCTCTTCTTATTTTCACTTTATTATATGGATGATAAAATTTTGATATGTGGAAGGGTGCTTGACTTTCCAAAGTCACATGATTGAATAGTGATCACAGCACAAAAAAAATGTGCATTTGTGGTAGCATATTATGAAACTATGCAAATGACTTAAGACAATATATGGGGCAGTTTAGAGTGAATGAAAATGAGCAGAGATATGTGTTTGTTTTATATTTGATATTTAAAATTTGAGTTTGAGAATGTCTTATTACATTTTTTCACTCATTACAACTGACATAATATTTTCATACAAAATTCATAGGGGTATCCTGAGAGTCAATGCAAAAGATAGTTTTGACATCTTTGAGAGAACCCTTATTACAGCTATTATGATATTGATATTCTAAGGAATCAGTGGGCCTCTTCATCATTTGTATTTATCATGCTTGTAGAAGCTCACTTATACTTCCTACTGCCTCCTGCATTCTCAATGATTGTTCATCTAATGCTGTGAAAGATAAAGCAATTCTAAAAATAGGTACTCAGAACTTGC
>PVJH01005950.1:8715-106735 GCA_004026705.1 Nesogale talazaci | reverse complement strand
GGAGTCCAATGCTTAACCCACTCTGCCACCAGGGCTCCTTAGTCTCCAAAAGGCCATTGTCAAGTCCTATCATGTTAGACTTTCTGGAGATAGTCACAGCATGTGCAGAGGTTCAGGGTCAGTCAGTTGTAAAAATAGCGTCACTAAGGGCATGCTACAAAGACAAAAACACAGCTTCCAGGCAGACAGCACACAGACAATTCTCCAAGACTCTGCTGCCTAACCCCCAAGCTGTCTCTGCTAAGCTACTTATGAGGCTAATGATAGGCTTGAAAGTGACTCCAAGAAAGCCAGTTGTTTCAAGGCTTATGATTCCAAAGGACACCTGTGGACAAATGACCTATGTGGGTCTCCCCAACTCCATGGTCCCAGAAACTTGGATTCCAGGAGAATCATGGTAGGCCAGAAAAAGCAAGATGGAAGACAGAATGCATTTTAGGGGCTTGCCACACATTGGGCTGCTAGCTGTAAGGTCAGAAGTTTGAAGACATGAGTTGCTCCTTGGGGGAAAGACAGGGCTTTCTACTCTTGTAACGAGTTACAGTCTCAGAAACTCACAGGGACAATGTTTCCTATAAGATCACTAAGACTCAAAATTGACTGGGTGGCAGTGAGTTCGGGTTTTTGATCTGTAGTATCCAGTTTACAGATGTGAGCTGGGAAAGCCATGTTCTAGGATGCATATGATTTGTTCTTTGGTGCTAGTTTGCCCTGCACATCTTTTGCACATTTCTTCTTTTGGCTGCCAATTTTCAGAACTTGGACATCTAAGTATTTCTGGATTTTCTAAGAAGACATTGCTCCTTAAACTGGTCAGAGTTCACTTCTTTGGGCATTTGCAAGTAGGGTCTTTGGCAGTATCCTATGAATTTAACCACACCAAGGTGTGGCAGGACGAAGAAGACCAAGCTGAGAGAACATTAAGTCCACAGGGATAACTTTAGCCAAGGACCACACTGTGAGAAAGGGGGTAGATGGAACTGTTGTCAGATATTGGAGCGGGAACAGGGACCTTATAACACAAACTGAACAAACTGATGAGTAGAGTGAGTGGTCATCTTCATTAGAAATACCCGATATGGCAGCCCATCAGGTAAGGAGCCTGGAAATGGAAACTGTGGACTTTAGCTCTTCCTGTGAGGTTTCTCCTTGACTGAACCCACTGAAGTTCAGTAGCTGCACATCCCTAGTTAGATGTAAATTAAATCGCTCTCTCTCTCTGTGTATTCCAGTTAGTTCCTATTCATAGAAACCTGATAGGACAGATCAGAACTCTCCTTGTGGCTTTCTTAGCTGATAACTATTTATTATTAATTGAGATTTGATACATACTATCATCTCACTCCTTACTTATTCACATCAGGTAAAATTGTACAATTTTTATTACAGTCAGTTTCCAATCATTCTTTTTCCCAAAACCACTCCTTGACATTGCCTGCCTTTTACACCCCATCCCCACCACTGTAGCCCATTCTCCCCCGAACTCTTAGTCTACTTGTTGTCCCTAATTAGAATCCCATGTTCATCAATCCTGGGTTTTATATACCCCAAAATAGAAAATTATATGACACAACTTCAAGAAAGTGATCTTCCATGACATAACACCTTTGAGCTGTATCCTAATATGAACAAACAAAACCCAAACCAAAGAATACAAACCAAAAATACATAAAAGTTTGAAAACCAGATCAGGTCTAGCCTGCATCATAAAGGGGATTTACTTACAATATTGTTCAAGTCAGATTTATGCCTTTGGTCTTTTGTACTCTTTTCTTCCAAGCATTCTGTTTAGTGACTCCTTTCCTCTCATCTCTCAATTTTAGAAAGGGGGAGTTCTCCATGGGCCCAATTCCTATGCAGTTCCATAAAATAATCTTGAGCTTCCACTGTCATTCTTCACCTTCTGCACATCAGATTTTCACAATATAGTCTCTGATACTAATTCCTCCTTTGCTTTTGGATTATTTAGTTTACAATCCTTTGGTGACTGGTGATGATGGCCTTCCATGTGGCCTTAGTTGACAGCTCACATAGTTGGCTGCTTGTTTGGAGATAAGCCTTTTAGACTCCAGGTGCTATTTTCTTTGAGAGCTATGGACCATCTAAATCCTTCGCCATTTTGCTATAGCACCAGTATCTTCAGTGTTCCTTTCCTAAGGGTGGGTATTAAGCAGGGGCATGATGTAAGAATTACTTGTTCTTAAGTTGGAGCTAGGATTTAGTTTAAGTCCCAAACCCATTTCTAGATCTATACCTTTGTTTTTTCTTTTAATCTGCTGTTACTTGGGAGTGAATACATGTTTTATCATTCCATAGTTCAATCACATCAAACAGAATTGTATGCTTGCTTCCATAATCAGTCTCCAAATATACTTTTCCTTCCTGTACTCCTTGACATAATCTCCCTTTTACTCCTCTCCACCCACTCTGTACACTCCTCCCTCTGACACCCTTGTTCTATTTGTCATCCCTATAGACTCAACAATCCTGGGTTTCCTTTCCCGAAAAACAAATAATACAACTTCAAAAGGTTGATTCCAAATGGCATAGTAGCTCTGAGGCACCCCATAATACGAACAAGCACAAACAAAATAAAAAAGAATGTCCATCACAGAATTGTTGGAATAATAAAGACTGTAGCTTATTTATTTATTTTTATTTTTTATTTAATCATTTTATTGGAGGCTCATACAACTCTTATGATGATCAATACACACATCAATTGTATGCAGACCACATTTGCACATTTGTTGCCCGTCATCATTGTCGGAACATCCTCCTTATACTTAGGCCCCCAGTATCAGCTCCTTATAATTCCCCTCTCTTCCCACACACCTCCCCCACAGACCCTTA
Source organism: Nesogale talazaci (assembly GCA_004026705.1). Classification (NCBI taxonomy): domain Eukaryota; kingdom Metazoa; phylum Chordata; class Mammalia; order Afrosoricida; family Tenrecidae; genus Nesogale; species Nesogale talazaci. The sequence goes on along the minus strand of PVJH01005950.1, from coordinate 103,882 downwards.
ATAATTTACAAATTATCATTATTTTGTCATATCATCCACTGTCCGATGTGTCCCTTCACCTACTTCCCTGTTGTCTGTACCTCAGGGAGTAGGTTATATGTAGATCCCTGCAATTGATTCCCCCTTTCCAAATCTTCCCTCCACTCTCCTGGTATCACCACTCTCACCACTTGTCCTGAAGGGATCATCTGTCCTGAAGGGATCATCTGTCCTGAATTCCCCATGTAACTGGCTCCAGTGTACATCCCCTGGTCTAGCTGGATTTGTAAAGTGGAATTGGGATCATGAAAGTAGCTGGGAGGAAGCATTTAAAAACTAGAGAAAAGTGACATATTTCATTGTTGCTACACTGTACCATTGACTGGCTCATTTTCTCCCTGCAACCCCTTTGTTAGGGAATGCCACTTCACCTATTGATGCGATTTGGGTCCCCAATCTTCACTCCTCCTTGTTTATAATGATATAATTTTTAGTTCTTTGATGCCTGATACCTGATTCCTTTGATACCTCGTGGTCACACAGGCTGGTGTGCTTCTTCCATGTAGACTTTGTTGTTTCTGAGCTAGATGGCTGCTTGTTTACTTTAAAGTCCTTAAGACCCCAGATGCTACATCTTTTGATAGCCAGGAACCATCAGCTTTCTTCATCACTTTTGCTTATGCACACATTTGCCTCCAGTGATTGCGTTGGGAAGGTGAGCATCATGGAATGCCAATATAATAGAACAAAGTGTTCTTGCATTGAAGAAGTACTTGAGTGGAGGTTCAATGCCCATCTGCTGAATTGTAACTTTTTATGAGAGTACAAAGGCTCATCTTTCTGCTGACCGTGAAGTTAGCAGCCCAAAAAGTACCAAACCACACCACTAAGGCTAAATAAAAATTTAAGTTTGTTTAATCACACTAGTCATGTTTCTAATGTTCCATAAACCACCAGTGACCCATGGCTATAGTTTTAGATAGTAGTAATGAAGAGTATGCTATTCTTACAGAGTTCTTTGGACAATTCTGTGTGACATCTGGATACTTTGATCAGGTGCTGAAACACTGCCACTGAGTTCTCTTGTACAATGGGTCCCTATCTGAGAGTCAGAACCAACTTGAAGAAACATAGCTATAGGTGTTGCAACTAACTGAACCTTGCGTGTGTCAGAGTAGAACAGTGTTCCACAGGGTTTCTGCTGTTTTTTTTTATAGAAGTAAATTTCCAGACCTTTCTCCCCAGACACCTATGGGGGTTCAAACCTGTAGTCTTTTGGCTACCAGTGTACTTTTTAACTATTTAACTATTGAACCATCAAGGACCTCTTTATCTGGCGCATAAAACAGGATGAAATCCATAGCTGTGGAATCAATTCCACCTCAGAGTGATGTGTAGGACAGAGTACAGCTGCTCCATAGGGTTGCCACAGCTGTAGATCATTATGGATACAGCCTGTCTCCTCTTTCTCCTAGGAAGAGGCTGGTGAGTTTGAATTGCCAAAGTTCTTAAACACTTAGCCACCAGAGCTCCTAAGTCTTCTGTCACACACACACACACACACACACACACACACACACCACTCCTATCAAACACCATGGCTGTGGTTTCCTAGAGGCCAGTCTGATCTGGTGAATTTTAAGACAGGTCATTGTCCCTTTGATGCAGTCAGACAATGTGTTCTAGAGCCCAGTTCTAAAAAGATCAACCAGTGATTGTTTTATATAGGTCCCACTTTCTATGATCTTTTCCCGGTTCTGCCCTTTCCCATCACTATATCAAGGAAATCTCATAATAAGCAGAGACCTTGATATAAAAGAGGCAGGAGACATGACTTGCACATTTTACACTGTCATCCTTGACCCACTGCAGAGATAATTGTCCTCAGGGTTTATGAGATGTTGACATGTTGTGGTATACAGAATCCTTCTACCAACCATTGTGAGAAAATTCTTGGTTTGTTTTCAGCGATCTCTAACTCTTGACACCAATAGATCATCTCCTACATGTCCAGCACCTGTTGATGAGGTGAGTGCTGAAGTTGGCATAAATCCTACCCATCAAATAGGCTGAAGGTGAAGTCTGACTCTATTTAAAAAGCAGAACTGTTTTGTAAGGGAATGATGGTCAGGGACAGAGAAACCAGCAGATTCTGAAGGAGTCTATCACAACACTTTCTGGAAGAGGAAGCAGATTGTTAAAACTCTAACCCACCCGTAATCTAAACTTTTTGCAAAAATTAGTGCTAGCTATATGCAATATATGCTAGCTATATTGGCATGATTATAATTCTATCTTATAAGAGTATCTTTGAACATTTTTGTATCTCATGGAATATTAATAGTAGCTAATATTCACTGCCAAGCTACATGTCAAGCTTGGTACACTACACAGGTATTACATAAATCAATTCTCACAATATAAAGCAAACCAAATCAGTTGGCATTGACTCAATGACTGTTCATGGTGATGCAAAGAATTTCAGAGTAAAACCATATTCATAGGGCTATCATCCTACTCTCTCATAAATACTGTTGAGTCAGTTCAGTTTAAAGCAACCCTACGTACAACAAAAGAAGACACTGCTCAGTGCTTCACTAACCTCACAATCATTCCTGTGTTTGAATCGTTGTTGTAGCCACTGTGCCAATCCATCCCATTGAGGATCCTTCCTCTTTTTAACAGACCTTTTTCCTTACCAAGGATGACGAACTACTCCAAGAATTGATTCCTCCTGGTAATATATCCAGGGGACATAGGATGAAGTCTCTCCTTCATATCCTTTTGTTTGTTTGTTTTATTTTTTCTCCTTCATTTCTAAGTAAGATTGTGCCTCTACTTTTTCTAAGACAGATTTGTTCACTGCCTCACCTTCTGTAGAACTCCATGGTGTATTCCAGAATCTTTGTTAGCAACTTAATTCAGAGTCATAATGCACTCAGTGGCAGAGAGAGAGAGAGAGAGAGAGAGAGAGAGAGAGAGAGAGAGAGAGAATATTTTCTGTTGTTTTTCCACATTCATCATCTAGCTTTCATGTGCATATGAAGTAATTGAAAGTCCCATGGCTTAGGCCAGGTTCATCTTAGTCCTCAAAGTGGCATCTTTTCTAAGTAGAGGAAAGAAAAAGGAGGCAAAGGACATTTATAGAGGTCTAAATGCATATATGTACTACGTAAATATATTTACATATAATGATAGGGAAATAGATTTATGTAGGGGACAAAGGGGAAACATGGGTAGCTGATATTGGGGCTCTAAGTAGAAGGAAAATGTTTTGAGAATGGTGATGACAAATGTGCAAGTGTGGTCTGCATACAATTGATGTTTATATTGATCATGATAAGAGTTGCAACAGCCCCCAATAAAATGATTTATTAATTAAAATAAAAAAAATTAAGGTAGCAGATGGACATTGGGTCTTGACTCAAGTGCTCCCTCAATGCAAGAACACTTGTTCTATTAAACTGGCATTCTGTGGTGCTTACCTTCTTGGCAGGATCACTGATAACAAAGTGAGTGCATAAGCAAATGTGATGAAGGAAGCTGATGGTGCCCATCTATCAAAAGATGTAGAATCTGGGGTCTTAAAAGCTTGAAGGTAAACAAGCACCTTTCCAGTTGAGAAGCAACAAAGCCCACATGAAAGAAGCACACCTGTGTGATCATGAGGTGTCCCTGGGGTCAGGTATCAGGTATCTAAGATCCAGAACCAATCATACAAAATGAATGGGGGTGAGGTGGGGTGGGGTGGGCATAGAATGGAGGTCTAAAGCCCATCTGTTGACAATTGGATATCCCCTTACAGAAGGGTCACAAGAAAAAGACAAGCCAGTCAGGGTGCAGTATAGCACCCATGAACCACCTTTCCTTTGGTTCTTTAATACTTTCCCCCCTCCCCCGACTATCATGACCTCAATTCTACATTACAAACTGGATTATACCAGAGCAACTACATTGATACAGATAAGAGCCCTCAACACAGGGAATTCAGGATAGACAAAACCCTCAGGGCCAACAATGAGTACAGAGATACCAGGAGGATAAGGGGAAGGTGTCAAGAGAAAGGGAGAATTGATTGCAAGGATCAACATATAACCCTCTCCCAGGGCCAGACAACAAAAAAGTGGGTGAAGGGTGACAGAGGACGATGTAAGCAAAGAAAATAATAATCTATAATTTATCAAGAGTTTATGAGGGAATGAGAGTGGGAGAGGGAAGGGAAAATGAGGAGCTGATATCAAGGGCTGAAGTAGAAAGAAAATGCTTTGAAAAGGATAATGGTGACATATTTACAAGTGTATTTGGCACAATGGGTGAATGTATGCATTGTGATAAATATGTAAGAACTCCCAATAAAATGATTTTAAGTGACATCTGCAGCAGATTTAGCCAATGCAATGTGTCATTTAATTTCTTGACTATTGCTTCTGTGAGCACTGATTCTAGATCCAAATGAAATGGAATCCTTGACAATTTCAATCTTTTCTCTCTTTACTGTGATGTTGTGTATTGGTCTATATTTGAGGATTTTTTTCTTTATGTTGAGTTGGGATCTGCAATAAGGCAGTAGTCTTTGATCTTTGTCATAACAACCTTCAGTTATCTTCACTTTCAACAAGTAAGTTTGTGTCAACTGCATAACAAAAAGTTGTTAATTAAATCCCGAAGCCACACTGCCCTTTCTATAGTCCAGTTTCTCAGGATATTTGCTCAGCATACAGATTGAATAAGTATGGTGAAAGGATACAACACTGACACACACACTTGTACTGATTTTGAACCACTCTGCACCTCCCTGTTCTGTTTAAAGGAATGCTTTTTGTTCTATTTATGAGCACAATCAATCTGGAATTGCTCTCTTTACTATGCACATGATCAAATTACTTTGCAGAGTTAGTAAAACACAGGTAAATACCTTTCATCCTCTGTTTTCAGACAACATCCAGTTGACATTAGCAATGCTATACCTCATTCCATATCCTCTACTGAATTTAGCTTAACTTTCAGCCAGATCCCTGTTGATGTGCTACTGTACATTTTGAATTATTGTCAGTCAAATTTACTTACACATGATATGAATGATGTTGTTTGATCATTTTTACATCGCTTGATCATGCTTCTTTGGAATGGGCCCAAATATGGACCACTTCTAGTTGGCTGCGGATCCACAATAGATAAGTCGTTTTGTGGAAACATCTTAATTAAATGGAAAAAACACACAAAAACATCTTAATTGATTCTATCTATTCCTGGTGTCTTGCTTTTCCCCAGTGCCTCAGTACATCTTTAACATCTTCCTTCAATGTCATCAATTCTTGTTTATATTCTACTTCATGAAATGGCTGGATGTTCACCAATTTGTTTTTAGACTATGAGTCTGTAAATTAATTTTGTTGTCTTTTCATATGCTTCTAGCATGGTTCAATTTTTTGCCTAAAGTTATTTCACCTTCAATTATTTTACCTTGTGAAATGTTTAGTTTATTCTTCCCTTTAGAATTTCCAACTCTAGGTCTTCTCACATTTCATTATGTATCTATTCCATATTTATAAACAAGTGACCTCATTTTGTTTCTAAAAATTAGATTGCAATGTGAAAATCAGCTTTATGAGAATAGAGGAAGAAACACATTGATCACAATTTGGAGATTGACTATGTCACTACATTACAGAATTGTGACTCAGCCAACTTGACACATAATCTTAGCAATCACAATCGGTTCTACTCTTCTTGCCTCCCACATTGGCATTTGTTATTTATTGATAGATGTGTGTTGTCAGTGTGCAAAATAGCCAGGTAGAAGTGGGTTTTTTGGTTGTTGTTTGTTTGATTTTAAATATTTTCATAGTGGCAAAATTTTGGGTACCAAGAATGTTGTTCAATAATGTGTAGGTATAATACTTTAGTCTTCCTGAGTTGCCCTTTGAAATCTTTTGTTCATCTCTTTTATGTCATAATTTCTTCTGTTTTCTCTAGAAATTCTATGTTAAAAACAAGTTTAATATTTTCTTCTGACATCCAATATAGCCTCTTTTTTTCCTTTTTAGTGACCTTTTTAACTTTCTTCAGGTGCCTGATGCTATCTTACAATTCATCTGGAATTCATATTATCCTTGTTTTATAAGGGAGGCAACCAAGACTCAGAAGAATAAAGTATTTTGCCCAAGGTCACACATTGAGTTTGATTCCAGAACTAAGGTTCTGAGTACATTTGGATAAGTACACCCCCTCCATCTATCTAAATTAACACAAATAGATGTAGGAAGTCTGAACAGAGTCATAACAAAAGAAGACATGTAGAAGACCATCAGGAAATTTAGATCATCAAGATAACCAGGAAAACCCAGGACCTGGTGGCTTGATGAGGGAATTCTATTAAGTATTCATGGAATAAGTATTACAAATTCTACACAGACTATTCCAGAATATATAAATGGACAGTAAACTCCCAAATTTATTCTTTGAAATGAGCATAATACTGATCTCCAAATCAGAGAGACTGAAAACTGCATACCAATATCCCTTGTGAATGTAGATGTGAACATTTTCAAAAAAATTTCAGGCCAATAGAACCCAACAACCCATCAAAGAAATAATTCATCACAATCAAGTGGGATTCACACCAGGAATGCAAAGATGGTTCAACATTCAAAAAACTATTAAATGTAACCTACCACATAAACAAAAAAAAGCATAAGAGCACCTAATCATATCAACAGATAAGAGAAAGCATTTGACAATATACAACACTTATTTCTGATTAAAAAGCACTCAGTGAAATAGCAATAGAGAAGAATTTCTCAATCTGATAAAGGCCATATAAGAAAATCCTAGAACCTGTGTTATTCGCACACAATGGAATCCTGTGCATCCCTAAAAATAATTTGTAAAACCCTAAAACACTGACTGACCTGAAAATCATTGTGCTGCATGAAGTTAGTTAATTACTAAAGGACAGATATTGTATGTGTCTACTGCTGTAAGGCAGGCTATTGCTCCCAGGTCATATAATCTTCTAATTCTGTCTCCCAAGCAAGTAGGTTGTGTTAGTCTGAGTAGACTAGAGAAACAAATTCATGGACATTTGTGTGTAAGAAAGAGCCTTATATCAAAGAGCAATTACATATTGAGAAAATACCCTACCCCTGTTAAGATCAAGTCCTTAAGTCATATATTAGCTCATAAATCTCTCTTTAGACTCAGAAAGACACATGCAAAGATGCAAAATGCAGGAAGATCAAAAGCCAGTGGGTGAAAAGTCTTGTGAATCCAGTGGTGGTGTATGCATCTCAGTACTGGCACATGGCTCTTCCAGCTTTCTGAGGGTTTCAACAGCAGGAAAGCAAAGCAGAGAAAAAGTGTGTGGGCCACCTTCAGGCGGAAAGAGAATAAGTTCCCAGAATCTTCATGAGAAGGTCATGTCCACATGAAGGCATCATCAGACTGTGACCAGATTGACCGGCTAGACTCCCATCCTGCACTTATTTATCAAGTTGGCATGAAATTATGTAACTACCACAGAGGCAAAGCGCCTGCCTAGTGCCCATGAATCATATATTATCCCCTTTATATGTACATATTAAAAATCACTTCAACAGAAGAGACTTCATCTCAGCCAAGGTCCATTTCTCAACAATTGGGGAGAGGGAGAAGACCATTCGATTTCTGTCATACAATAGTATTCTAAACAAAGTCATTGCCATCAAGTTATGGGCTTCCCAGACTAACTAATTCATGGCAGTAGAATGCTCGATCTTTTTCCTATGGTGATGACAATGTGAATACAGCCTTAATGAGCAAATGCTACATCATCAGGGCCCATACAACATTGTTCCAAGGTCACCCCAAATCAACAGATACTTTCATTTCAGTAATTAGTGAGCTTTACTAGAAACTCAAGTCAAGGCATTAATGTGGGGCTCTGGGGCATGACTATCTCAGAGAAGAGATTACACTGCTCTTGGTGGATAATACAGGTGGAATAACAATGCCATCGGAAAAAACAAGCCATATTTAACAATACTAATATCGTATCCAAGGGGAGAATATGCATGGTGCTAGGTCTTTGACTGGACACTTTCGACATCGTTTATATCCAGCCCTTGACAATCCAGGTCACGTGCTACAGCCAGCTGGGACTTTCAACTGTTTTTTGGATGTGCACAACATCCTTCAGAGCCACACCAGAAGGATCCGTTTTGGACACCTCACTAAGTGCACTTGGATTTACCTTAAACTCATCTGTTGCAGATTTAAGGAACTGACATACTCCCTTGGATTTAAGAGTGAAAGCTCTTGTATGAGAGGAAGCAACTGATTGCTATCACAAGGTTATGGAATTGGTGGTCACTGGACTTTGGTTTGGATTTTTGCTCTAAGAGTGGCCTGGGACCATTCATTTTTATAGAAATTCAGTTAAACATAATTTTTGCATAAATTCATTTAAGTAAAGATTTATTTACTATTTTAGTTCATTTTGACTTTTTATGTGTTAATCTGGCAGGAAGGCAGAGAATATAATAAAATTGATCATGGCAGATGTAGTTAGGTTAAAATGTAATACCTCATAATTTTATCTCCCTCATTTTAAAGTTGTTTCAGTTTTTAATATTTTATGCTTTCTTTCTGATTGAGGCTTTTTCTGTTTTGTCCCTGGTGTTGCTTGTTTCTTATTTTGCATGATAGCCTATATATGAAATCCAGGATAGGTGAATCTATTTAGACAGTAAGTTAAATAATATTTACCTAGAGGCATGGCAGGGGGGTTGTGTTGGGTGGAAATGGAGAACTAGCAACAGTGAGTACAAGAGAAAAGACGATTGTGGGATGAAAACAGGACTTTCCCACAATTACTATACTCCAAAATATTAAGCAGCATTTGGTGTGAAAGTTAAGTTAGATATTCCCCCTGAAGCTCCCCCTGAGGCCTTTGTGTGTCTCACAGCTGACTCCCCTGCTGTTAGGATGATGGTTCCCTTCCCTTGAAGTCTGTGGGCAGATTCACATTGTTAATGATCTCTAGTGTAACCTGTTTAGTCACATCCAGGAGTCTGGAGTCTGCTCTTGTCACATGGGACCCCGATAGCTCCCTTTCCTATAACATGTGCATATGGCACAACCCCTTCCTGTGACATATGCCCTTGCCTGTAATTAGGGGCCTGGCATGGCTCCATAGGGTATATAGGGATGGGACATAGGATAGAGGTTCTCTCTCCCCTCTCTTCCCCCTCTCTCTCTCTTGCCCCTCAGTCCCTCTCCCTCATAATGTAATGCCTTCCCCCAACTCTTTCTCTCCACTTGGACCACCAAGCAGGGTGGAGGTGAGCATGCTACCCTGATGTGAAATATGTCTAACTCTTAATGTTTCTCTCTCTCTCATGCTCTCTATATCCTTATTATAATAAATAATAATTATCACTGTACAACCCATGATGTATGTATTAGAAGCTGGCCTCTTCTGATAGACAATGTTCTGAAATTGATTGTGGGTTAATCCATGTTCCTTCTTAATAGGATTAAACTATTTCATTTTATGATATGTAAATTTTGTGTTAATGAAGCTATTAATAAATAAATTTTAAAAATAATGCCATATATAGGAAAGGGTTAGAAAGATGGAAATACCACCTTCAGAATTGTCTAAACTGGGACATGGGATGTGTTGAGAAACTATAGCTTCCTCCCCTCTATTTTTGTTTAATAGAGTTCTATAATTTTGTAGCAACAATTTTTTTATTTATCCTTTTGTAAAAAACTGTCTTCCTCTTCTGATAAGCTGTCTTGATGATACATTGTATTGTTTGCATAATGACTTTTTTCTTCATAATGATTTATTTTCTCTACATTTCTAAGTGTGAAGTTATCAAAGAAAACATTCACCTATTTTTTAATCATTCACCTATTTTTGATACCAAATTTCCTTTGGAAAAATTAAAAATAAACAAGTAAGTAAGTAAACAAACAAGCAAATGAACAAACAACCCACACCAACCGTGCTGTTTCTGAGTCTATCAGCTCATGGTGGTTGTGTTAGTCCAGGTTGACTAGAGAAACAAATTCAAGGCCACTCACATGTGTGTAAGAGAAAAGTTTATATAAAAGAACAATTATACATTTAAAAAATATTCCAGCCCAGCCCAGATCAAGTCTATATGTCCAATACTGGTCCATAAATTCCTCTTCAGACTCATGCAGCACATGCAAAAATACCATAAGTGCAGAAAGATCACAGACCTGTCGGTGAAAAGTCTTGTGGATCCAGTGGTGGTTGAATCATCTCAGTGTTAGTGCAGGTCTCCACATAAGTCCTCTAGCTTCCTCATCAGAAAGGTGAAACAGAGAGAGAGAGAGAGAGAGAGAGAGAGAGAGAGAGAGAGAGAGAGAGAGAGAGAGAGAGAGAGAAAGAGAGAGAGGCCACCTCCAGAGAGAAAGAAAGTTCCCAGAATGTTCATGAGAAGGTCATGGCCACGAGGAGGTGTCATCAGACTGTGACCTGATTGACAGGCTAGACTCACCCTCTACATTTATTTCTCAAGTTGACATGAAATTATGTAACTACCATAGTGGCCCTATGTTTTACAGCATAGGCCTGCTCCATCCATACTCTTTCTTATCTCTGATCTTTTTCAGAAGCAGATGAAAGCAGATAAATGTCCCCCAACAGCACCAGGGCCTGCATATCCACAAGTGAATATTATTGATTATTTAAAACTCATCTTTTGAAGTTATAGAATAAATGTTTTAATTTGATTATTTTTATCATTCAAATTTTGTTTTTAAAAAAGTTTATTGACTGTTTGCCTTCCTTCTTATGCACATATCTGTCTTCACAATGCATCTTCTGTTACCCTATTAGGATAGTTGTATTTTATTACTTGTTTGCCAAAGTTATTTATAATGTACTATTATCTGTCCTTTATGTGTTATGTAACAACAACTGTAACCAGATTGAATTGTGGACTTTAATCTATTCATGGTGTATCTGTGTTTTCTGTTTTATCCCACAGATTGACACAGGTTTTTACTTTCAGACCATTGGATAAAATAAGCATTCAACTGCATCTTTTAATTCTCTGATCTTTTAAAAATATCTTTTTTGGGGGGGGGGAGGCATCACTACCCTCTGATGGAAGTGGGAGGCCCAGCCTTGTTTCTGGAGAGTTGCTGCTGGATTTAAACCAAGCCCGTGGGCTGCAGCCTTGCACTCAACCACTATGCCACCAGGGCTCAGCCTTAAAAATATCTTTAATTCTTTAATCCATATGGAATCTAATTTGGCCTGTTTTATGAAGAAAGTGAACCAATCTTATTGCTTTATCTTTGATCACAATGACTTACATAAAGCTAACTCACAAAGTGGTTCTCAACTGTGGGTGGTTCTGTTTCTCTACTGGCTGTGTCTGGAGACATTGTGGGTAGTTACTGTTGGGGGAAGGATTACTGACATCTACTGAGTAGAGCTAGAGATACTGCTGAAGAATTGACCATGGCCTAGACCAGCTTTTACAGCAAAGGACGATAAACCCTGAAAAGACAAGCTGGCTATAGTTACAAAACCTCGTGTTAGGTAGCAGAGAGTTAGCAAGTCCCTCTTGCTTGCTGTTCTTTCGCATTGCAAACCAGAGAGTTACTTATGAAAGGCAGCTTGTCTTAAGGATGATGAAGCTGATTCCTATAGAATGCCTCTGGAAGTTTGACTGCGTACCACCAACACAGTTAGCTGCATCCAGGGTACATGTAGAAAGACAACCACATCAAAACCGAAGAACACAAGACTGGATGCCTTTACTGTTCACTGCATTGCTTTTTCTGTCTTGGGACATTTGTGCTCTCTGATCGAGGAAGACACTCTGCAATTAGCGGCATCCTATTCACTCTAAGCTAGAATTCAAGACCTCTCTCCGTTAAAGGGCCATAACATATTCTGGTATGCAATCACATGAACTTAGAATAATGGAGGCCTGTGTTCAAACCTCAGCTCTATCACTTGCTTGGTCCTTATGTCTCTAAGTTTCTGAGCTTATTACTATCATGCCAAAGACCAGAGGTTTTGACAAAGGCTTGCCTAACACAAGCACTGCATGGAACCAACAATATATTGACAGAAAAGAGGCATAACAAGGGCACCTTCAAAAGTAGGTGCTGGTTCCTATTGGACAATGGGCCACTCCCTACAGCTGATGTAGGGCTAGTGGTTTGGACTAGTCTCTCTCTTGTGCTTCAGGAGAGGGACTCCATTTCCACCCCACCAGGAAAAGATACAGAAGTGAGGTTTAGTTCAGCAGTTTTGGGGGATGCTGACCTATGCTCAGGGAAAGATGCAGATGGTTGTGTTAACAGTCAGAAGTTCCTATGGGATGTGATTTCAGTCAAGACACCCTGGGAAAGGGAGCTAGCTTACACTCTCATCCTGTGCAAGAAGCCTGGATGACATATTCAGCTGTAAACACAGGGTTCACTTGTCTTCACAACTGAACTCAGCTCTCCTTGGACTGCCACTTGCATGGTTAGACATGCATGGGCTGTCATGACACTAGTCCACGCTGGATTCAAAGCCAGTTCTTCAGTACCTGAGGGGTCTGTGAGGGATTTATCTGTCCTGGATTCCTGGTGTTGAAAGTTCTTATTTGTATTGGTATGCATGCTCCAGTCTAGTCGGATTTGTAAGGTAGAACTGCGGTTATGATAGGGGAAAGGGGTGGGCAAGGAAGCATTAAAGAACTAGACTCTACTCAGTGGTTCTCAAACTTCCTAATGCTGTGACACTTTCATACAGGTCCTCATGTTGTGGTGACCCCCAAACTATCAAATTATTTGTGTTGCTACTTCATAACTGTAATTTTGCTACTGTTATGAATCAGGCGATCTCTGTGAAAGGGTCGTTTGACCCCCAAAGGGGCCACGACTCACACATTGAGAAGCACTGATTACTAGAGGAATAATTTATGCTGCATTGGTGCTTTTCTGCACCCCAGGTGGCTCGACCCTTCCTTGTGACCCTTCTGTGAGGGGATGTCCAGTAGTCTACAGATGGGCTTTTGGGAAAGTGACCAGATTTTAAGCAGGACACTATTGATGGGATGTAAGGGTGGGGTTCTTGATGAAAAATTTGGTCTATGTGGAGCAATACAAATTTTCATAGAGTGCAAAAGTAGTATTATAGTATGTTTATTTTATTTTTTAAATGCTGCAAGACATTGTTAAATTCTTGTTTTGGGGGGCATCCCTGCCTCTGGTGGTCATGGGCGCTACCCGATGCCACTCCTGAGAGCCGCTGCTGGATTTGAACTGCCAAGCCCAGGGGCTGCAGTCCCGCACTCAACCACTTACGCCACCAGGGCTCAGCCGACATTGTTAAATTCTTAACAAGTGGGACATTTGGTCACCTTATCTTTGGGTCTCTCCTCCAACTCCCTCATTTGTTTCAATATGAACTCTCTTCTTGACTTAATTCCCTCCTGGAATAACTGCTCTGAGCATAACTTTTAAAGAGGTTTTTCTGGGTGCTTATTGTGTTTATTTATGTGCTTATTGTTTATTGGGGTATGTGATTCTGGACATGGGCACCCGTGGGGCAGCAGTTCTCAGTGTAGGATCTAGAGAGGGCTGGGGAGGCAGCAGTCATGCCCAGAAGGTACCAGCCTTTCTCTCTGCTGGAGTTCTACCAATACTCTCCTGAGGGCCACTCTCAGCTCTAACCAATGACATGCTGCTTCCCCATCCTTTTCAATTGTCCAAGGGACCTGAAGGACCCTGCTCTGGGTCCTGTGCTGGACCCTGTGCTGCTCTCAGTGACACAAAGCCCATGCTTTTAGTGCGCAAGGATTGGTGTGGTCTCTGGAAGGCCATTACTGCATGTCTGCTGGGAAGAAGGCATTTCATCTGAGATCCTGGTCTGGAGTGGCTGCTGGGTCCTACCCCCAGTCTGCAGAGTAGCCCCCGATCAAATTGTGCCCCCAGAGGGTCTGTTGTATCCCAGAATGCCATACAGGGTCCAGAGGAACTCAGATGGCAGCCTCACTGGTTCTGTGATCTTGGGAAATGTACTTAACCTCTCCATGCCTCAGCTGGCGTCGGGGAAAAGATTCAATTACTAGGTAATGAGCCCGAATCCTGCAGGGCCTGCCTCTTAATCACCAGCTGGAAAATGCAGCTCTCTGAGGCAGGCTGGCCACTATGGCCATGGCCTCATTAAGCTAATCGTTTTAGTCTTGGTTTCTGCTATTTCAGTGGTAAGACGACGGGGGAGGTGGGTGCTCTGGAACAGACTCCTGGTCCTGGGATGCTAACCTGGGACAAACTGCTTCCTTGGGCATCATGTGCCAGCTCGCTCACGAACCAATCTGTCATGAACAACATCACACAGGTTTGACTGTGCCCAGCAAACCTGTGTGCTGCTTACCTGTCTACTGAGTGTTCTGCCCTAGCTGGGATTGTTGGAAATTTGAAAAGAAGGCTTGTGGGTAGGTGCTGTGTGGTTTGGACAGAGACTGGGGCTAGCCAAACCTAGAGACAGACTCCTTGATTTGTTAAAAGAACATGAAATTGCTAACTCTTGCTCCCATCAAGTTGATGCCAACTCATAGTGACCCTATAGGACAGAGTAGAACTGCCCCTGTGGGTTTCTGAGACGGTATGTCTTCATGGGAGTAGGAAGTCTCGTATTTCTATAGCAGAGAGGCTGTCGGCTTCAAACTGCTGACCTTAGGGTTAGTAGCCCAACTCATAACCCACTATGTCACCAAGGCTCTTGTGAAATTGTTCACTACCTATTAAAATTTACCTTGCTTATTGGGCAATGTGATACTGGCCCTGGGTATTGGTGGGGCAGCAGTTCTCAGTGAAGGATTTAGAGAGGGCAGCAGAGCCAGTAGTAATTCCCAGAAGGAACCAGTTTTCCTCTCTACTAGAAGTCCTCCAAGTCCCTCCTGACGACCACACTCTGCCATAGCACGGGCTGCTGCTGGGCATTGTGAATACAGCATATAGCCCTGATCCAACAGAAACTCTCTGCTTTTGGTGCTCTCACTCAGTGGCAGTGTCTGAAACATGCTTCTTTGTAAATGGTCTTTCCTTCTCTCTGTTTACAAATCTTAAATTCCTGAAGTACATTTCTTAGGATTATATAAAAAGAACCAAAACCCCTTCATTAAAAAATTTACATCCATTTGTCACATATCTAATGAGTTCTTGTGGCATGGTGTGTTAAGCAGTTTGATCCTACTAGCTGCTCATGGGAGAAAGATGAGACTGTATGCTTCCATAAAGGTCTATTGTTTCAGAAAGCCAGCCGAGCAGTTCTTCTTGGGTCCTTATGAGTTGGAATTGACTTGATGATCACGGGTTTGGTTGTGATTGGTTTGTCATAGCTCTACAGAATCACTCCAGCTTCTTCTTGGAGATGATGGCTTCCATGAAACTTTCCTTGCTCTAGCAAGAAAACTGTTCAAATTCTTGGACATTCTCTTCACCTTTATCTTTCGGCTGATGTCTAACAAAGCCTAGCTTCACACTGGACATCTTTCTTTAGATGGAATCTTGCCAAAGTGGAAACAAATTCTCTCTTCTTTTTTAAATGAATCATTTTATTTGGGGCTCATACAACTCCCATCAAATCCATACAAACATCAATTGTATGCAGGCCACATTTAACATTTATTGCCATCATCACTCTCAAAACATCTTCTCTCCCTTCAAGGCCCCAGTATCAGCTCCCTATATTTCCCTCCACCCCCCACTCCCTCTTGAACCCTTAGTAATTTACAAATTGTTATTATTTTCATACTGTACACTGTCCAATGTGTTCCAACACTCACTTCCCCATTGTCTGTGTCCCAGAGAGGAGGCTACGTGTAGATCTCTGAAGTTGGCTTTCCCTTTCTATTCCTCCATCCCTCTACCCTCCTGGTTTTACCACTCCTATTACTAGTCTTGATGGATCATCTATCCTAAATTTCCCATGTTTCCAACTTCACTGTTTATCTCCTGGTCTAGCTGGATTTACGTGGTAGAATTGGGGTCACGATAGTGGGTGGGAGGCAGCATTTGGAAACTAGAGGAAGGTTGCATATTTCATTGCTACTACCCTGTATCTTAACTGGCTCATCTCCTCCTTGTAATCCCTCTGCAAAAGGATGTCACCTTATCTATTGATGGGTTTTGGTTCCTCAATCTGTACTCTCCCTCTTTACTAATAATATAATTTTAGCTCTTTGATGCCTGACACTGGATCCCTTCACCACCTCATGATCACACATGCTGGTGTGCTTCCTCCGTGTGGCTTTATTGCTTCTGAGCTGAATGGCTGCTTGTTTACTCAAGCCTTTAAGACCCCAGACGCTATATCTTTTGGTAGCTGGACACCATCAGCTTTCTTTACCACATTAGCTTATGCACACATTTGTCCTCAGTGATCATATCAGGAAAGTAAGCATGTAATGTTATGCTTTTAGTTCTTGAGGCCTGATATCTAATCCCTTTGACACCTCGTGATCCCACGAGCTGGTGTGCTTCTTCCATGTGGGCTTTGTTACTTCTGAGCTAGATGACTGCTTGTTTACTTCCAAGCCTTTAAGACCCCAGACACTCCATCTTTGATAGCTGGGCACCATCAGCTTTCTTCACCACCTTTGCTTATGCACACATTTGTCTTTAGTGATCGTGTCAGAAAGGTGAGCATCTTGGAATGCCAATTTAATAGAACAAAGTGTTCTTGCACCGAGGAGATACTTGAGTGGAGGTCCAATGCCCATCTGTTATCCTACTACTAAACCTATAAGTATGCATGTTAATCTCTTTCCCCATCATCACTTATAAATATATGCCCCTATGTACATACCTGTTTTGAACATCTATAAATGCCCATTACCCCCCAGTTCCTTCCTCTATTTCCATTTGCTTCCCTCTTGTCCCACTATCATGCTCAATCTCCATTTGTGTTTCAGTATTCTCTCTCTGTTACATTAGACTTAATCAATCCCTATCAGCCTTCTCTCATCCACCTTGTCACTGATTTTGTATCAATTGTTATTCCCTTTTTCCTGGGCTGTTCGACATCACCACCTTTCCCCCTCTTCCCCCTCTTCCATGTCCCCTACCCTGGAACCATCAGTCCTGTCATTTTCACCTCCAAACTCTTTGTCCAGTCTATCTTGTCTAGATAGACCTGTAGAGGTAACAATATGTACAAAAAAGGCCTCCTAAAATGAAGCAACTGTAGCAAATAAAATGATGATAACAACAGCAAGAAAACCCCTCAATGGGCTACACATATATGTAAAAGAATAATAAAAATCATAGCAATATAAAAACCTGTATATAGTTCAAGGTCTGTCGTTGACCTCCTAGAGTGACCCCTGATTGAGTCAGATGGGGTGCCATACCCTGGCCCCAAAGTATATCCTTGTCACTCCATCTGTGACTCTATGCTCTGTTGCACACTCTTAGTGCTTTGCATTGGTGTGGTTGTGTCCGACAGAGTATAATTTTGACCCTGCTTCTTCATCCTGGCCCCGAAAGGGCTTGGGTCAGCGAGGGTAGCCGTATTTCATAGTGGGGCCGACCGTATAGTCCTCTTTGTGCATCAGCTGTTCTAAGTGGGAATATTGTCCTGAAGGCTCAGTGGGCCAGGATGCATGTCATTATCTCTTCCTCCATTTTCATTTGTTCTCATGTGCTCTGGTGCGGCATCTCACTCTCTAAGCTTCAGCTTCAGTGCTGCCCTCCAAGGCAACTTCCTCTGGTAGAGAGGAGGCTGCCCCTATAATTGGGGTTGGGGTTGTGTTCTCAGGTCCCTCCACTGGTTCTCCACTCCATGCTGTCATGCTGCATTCACAACCTGGGTCTCCGGGTTTAAGTTTGGTCTCTCTTTCCCTGTGGAGAGATAAACAATGTGCTCCCCTTTGATGGTTTAGTACCCCCTTCCCTTCTACACATCGCCATCTGCCCCCCTCACCTCCCCTCCTAGTTGGCTCACATATGTAGCCCTAGATTTGATCTGGGCCCTGCCATATTTCCTGGGTCTTCTCCCAGGCTTTGCTCTATAAAGTAGCTTTTTCCCGATGCCCCTTTCCAATTTTAAAATTATTAATATGCTTACCTCAGCGGATTCATATTGTACATGTCCTTTTGCGCTTGGCTAACTTCACTTAGCATAATTTCCTCCAGTTCTTCCCATGTGGTGATATGCTTCATGCATTCATCACTGCTTTTCAGCGATGCACAGTACTCCATTGTATGTATGTACCACAGCTTTTTAATTCATTTATCAGTTGATGGGAGTATGGACTGCTTCCAACTCCTTGCAATTGTGAACTGTGCTGTGATGAGCATTGGGCACAGATCTCTGGTCGTGAATTGTTGCTTGTCTCTTCTGGGTATACGCTCAGCAGGGGAATTGCTGGATCATATGGTAGCTCAATTTCCATCTGTTTTAGATATCTTCAAATTGATCTCCATAGTGGCTGTACATACCTGCAAGTCCACCAGCAGTGTATAAGTGACCCTATCTCCCCACAGACTCTCCAGCATTTGTTACTCTCTGAATTTTTGAATTGGGCTATCCTTGAGGGTGTTAGGTGGTATTTCATTGTTGTTTTGATTTGCATTTCTCTCATGGCTAATGATCAGAAACATTTTCTCATATATATATTGGCCTCTCTGATTTCTGCCTCTGTGAACCTTCTGTTTAATTCCTTTGCCCACCTCCTCATTGGGCAGTTAGTTTTGCTCTTTTTGGAAGCTATCAGGGTATTGTAGATTTTAGTAATAAGACCTTTATCTGATTTGTCATTGCTAAAGATATTTTCCAAGTCTGTCTGCTCTCTTATTATTCTCTTGATGAATTTTTTTGATGTGCATAGGTGTTTTATCTTCAGTATATCCCATTTGTCTATTTGAGCCTCCTCTGTGTTTGTGTTTTTCCCTATTTCTGTTAGCCTATGTAGTCCCTGTAGCGGTGTTCTCAGGTTGTTCCCAATTCCTTCATTGATAGCCCTAATAGTTTGGGGTTTTACTTCAAGGTCTGTGATCCATCTTGAATTTATTCTAGTGCATTGAGTGAGGTGAGGGTCTTGCTTCATTTTTCTATAGGTAGATATCCATTTTTTCCAGCACCACTTGTTGAAAAGGGCATCTGTTTCCCATTTGATACTTTTGGGGCCCTTATCAAAGATCAGTTGTCTGCATGCTTGTGTTTTTATTTCTGGATTTTCAGTTCTTTTCCATTGGTCTGAGTATCTGTCATTATGCCAATACCATGCTGTTTTGACCACTATGACTATATAGCATGTGCGAAAGTTAGGTAAGGCAAGCCTTCCCATGATGTCCTTCTTCTTGAGGAGTTCTCTAATAATTCTGGGCTTCTTCCCTCTCCATATGAAGTTGGTAATCATTTTTTCCATTTCTTTAAAGAAGGAGGATGGTACTTATATCGGTATTGCATTAAACTTATATAGTGCCTTGGGTAGGACTGTCATCTTTACTACATTGAGTCTTCCGATCCACAAGCATGGAATATTTTTCCATTTCTTGAAGTCATTCTTGGTTTCTTGTAATAGTGTTCTATAATTTTCCTCATATAAATCTTTTGTTCTTTTTGTCAGGTATATTGCTAGATATTTCAATTTCTGCTTGGCTATTGTGAAGGGTACCTCTTTTTTTTTAACTCCTCTTCTGTGGTCTCATCTGATGTGTACAGCAGACCAATCAACTTATTATTATTGATCTTGTATCCTGCCACTCGGCCATACTCCTCTATTGTTTCCAGTAATCCCTTTGTGGGGCTTTTGGGGTTTTCCATATATATAATCATATCATCTGTAAATAATGATAATGTCACCTCTTCCTTCCCTAGGTGTATACCTTCTATGTTTTTTTCTTTGCCTTGTGCTGTTAGCTAAAACCTCCAGTACGATATTGAATAAGAGAGGGGACAATGGACATCCTTGCCTGGACCCCTTTTTCATTGGGATTGTGTTTGTCATTTCTCCATTGACTATCACTTGGCTGTTGGTTTTTCATATATAGCTTGTATTGTCTTGAGGAATTTTCCTTCTATTCCTATCTTCTTGAGTGTCTTAAGCATGAATTGGTGTTGAATATTGTCGAATGCTTTTTTGGCATCTATGGATATAACCATATTATTCTTAATATTTTTTCCTGTCAATATGGTGAATGATACTAATTGTCTTTCATATGTTGAACCACCCCTGCATTCTGGGTATGAACTCCACTTGGTCATGGTGAATTATTTGTTTTATATACTTTGTATTCTATTGGCCAGTATTTTATTAAGGATTTTTGCATCGATATTCATTAGGGATATTGTTCTGTAGTTCTCAATTATTGTGGGATCCTTGCCTGGTTTGGGTATCAGTGTTATACTAGCTTCATAGAAGGAGTTTGCCACCTTTTTCTATGCATTGGAAGAGCTTGTGTAGGGTTGGTGTCAGTTCTTCCCTGAATGGTTGGTAGAAATCTCCTATGTAGCCATCAGGTCCAGGTTATTTTTTTGTTGGTAGTCCCTTGATAACCTTGTCTATTTCTTCTATTGTTATGGATCTGTTAACATTCTTGACGTCCATTGGGAACAATCTAGGAAGAGATTGCTTTTCCAAGAATTTGTCCATGTCTTCCAATTTGTTGAGTTCATTGGAGTATAGATCTTTGTAGTGACTATTCTTTTAATTTCATTAGAGTCAGTTGTGATATCCCCTTTTCCATCCCTTATTCTTGCTATTGAAATTTTCTTTGGTTAAGTCTGCCAATGGTTTATCAATTTTGTTAATTCTTTCAAATTACCAACTTTTAGCAGAGTTAATTTTTCCATTGTTTTCTTATTTTTCCTCTCCTGAATCTCAGCCCTGATTTTTATTATCTCTTTTCTTTTCCTATTAGTGGGATTATCCTGCTGACTCTGCTCTAGTTGTTGTAAATTCTGTGTCAACATATTAGTTATGAGTGCTCTTCCTTATTCCGGTGTGCCTGTATAGCAATGAAACTCCCTCTTAAGACTGCCTTTGCTGTGTCCCATAAGTTTTGGTATGTTGTGCTTTCATTATCATTGGTTTCTAGAAATTTTTTAATTTCCTCTGATCTGGGCCAGCACACATTCCTTTTGCAATAGAGAATTATTCTTTCACCAACTGTTTTCTCTAGTTCTCTTCACCTTCCTTTTGTTGATTTCCAACCTTATGGCAGAGTGGTCTGAGAGTGAGTTCTGTATGATATCAATATGCTTTAGTTATGTAGATTCTCCTTATGTCCCAGTACGTGGTCTATCTTCGAATAACTTCCATGTGGGGCTGAGAAGAATGTAAAATGCTTTTCCTTTGGATGAAAGACTGTAGATATCTACCAAGTCCAACTGTCTAATTGTAGTCTCTCGCCTTTTTGTTGAGTTTCTTTCCCTGTGATCTGTCTTTCTCAGAGAGTGGTTTGCTGAAGTCACCCACTATAATTGTTGAGGCTGCAATTTCTTTTTTCATCATATGAAGTGTCTGGTTTACATATTCTGCGGGACTCTCATTTGGGGAATATATATTTAAAATGTTTATTGGATCACTGTCTACCTTCCCTTAAGCATTATATAGTGTCCTTCTTTGTCTCTTATTATGGTTGGCACTTTGAGGTCAATTTTATCTGAGATTAGGATGGCAACTCCTGCTTTTTTGGAATTGCTGTTTGCTTGGTATATTTCTCTCCAGCCTTTGGTTCTCAATATATATTTTTTCTGTGATCTTGATGTGTTTCGTGTAGGCAGCAGATTGAGGGGGTATGTTTTCTAAGCCAGTAATTAATTTCTGTGTCTTAAGGCCTGAGTTCTATCCATTAATATTTAGGGTTATTACATCTATCTGTGCACTCTGTTGTCATTTTATCGTTCTTGGATTGGATGTTTTTCCATTTCCATGGGTTGTGCAATGTCTGTTTGTGGTTCATTCTTGCCTTTCTTCCATCTCTGAGCCAGAGTTATCTTGGGGGCTGTTATCCATTTGCTGGTCTCCGGGTAGATTCATTCTGTGTGTGTTAGGTGGTTGTTGTTCTTCTTCTCCCAGTGGGTCGATGAGGATCATTTGTAGGGCTGGGTTCCTTTTGACATATTCTCTGAGATTTTCCTTATCTGGAAAGACTCTTACTTCTCCATCAATTTTCATAGATAATTTAGCTGGATAGAGTTTTCTTGAGTTTGCATGGTGTTCCTGCAATTTTCAGAATATGCTGCTCCACTCTCTCCTCTTCTTCATGGTTTCCATTGATAGGTCCGAGCATATTCTTATCTGTTTGCCTTTGCATGTGATTGCCCTTTTTTTCCCTAGCTGCTCTCATAATTTTCTCTTTTTCTTCATAATTGGATAGTTTAATAACTATATTTCTTCTTAGGGTTTAGTCTAGCTGGTGTTCTTTCTGGTTTTTAGTCATTAAGCTAGGAAAGTTTTCCTCTAAGAATTCCCTCACTATTTTGGATGTTGGTTTTCTTGATGCCTCATCCTCTGGCAGACTGATAATTCTAATGTTTCTTTTCATAGTATGAGCCAGGCTTCTAATATTTTCTTCTGCTTCTCTCATAGACTTGTTAGCTTTTTCTCCCATTTATTAATTTCTACTTGTGAGTCCTCTAGGTTATTTGTCCTGTTCTCTGCCTCCTCCATTCTCTGGGCGAATCTGAGAGCTTACTATTAGTTTTTGTTAGCTCACTCCTTAGTTCTTGGATTTCCCTTTGGTGTGTGGCCTTTATCTCCTGTATCAATTCTTTTTTCTTCTTTAAAGCGTCACTTAAGAGCTGCATACATGTTAGTAACATCTTGAAGATTTCTTTCTGTGGTTAATCAATCTCCATATTTTCTGTGGCTGCTGTTAGGTCCAGCTGGTCTTCTTGCATCGGATTTAGTTTCTTGATACTGTGGAAGTGGCTAGCTGTTTTTTGTTTGATTTATTAGAATTAAGTGGCATTTTCCTTGGTGTTTTGTGGTCCTGGGGCCTCTCTTTAGGAGACTGGTCTTATAGCTTTCCTCAGAAACTGTTTGCAGCTGGGCCATTGCAGATCTGATGAAGCGTGTTTGCTGAGCAGAGGAGTGGGGTTTAGTGGGTAGGTTGGAAGTTGGGTGATCTTTTCCTGGCTAGGGGCACTTGCCACAGATAGGTAGGAAAAAAATCCTATAGCACTCTGGGGTGGGAAGGACTGGCTGGCTGTTTGCCTAGGTGACAATGTAACTCGGACCTCTCTGTTTCGGGGCGGGTGCCCAGAAACGGGAGCTTCTGTGGGGAGTGCCGGCGTTCCTTTCGCTCCTGTTAGAAAGTGTGGCCCAGGTGGCGGGCGTGGGTTTAGGGGATCTGGGCAGTGGTGGGCCCCTTAAGGCGTGCCTGGGCGCCAGCCTCCTGGGTGGGGGAGGGGCTAGGACACAGGAACCTCTGGCGGTGGGGAGAGAGAGGTGCGGGTCTGCATGAAGTGTGCCCTGGGCACCCTGGGCATCTTGGAGTAGAGAGGGAGCGCGGGCGTGCGGGTTGCACCTGCTCCTGGTTCAGAGGAGGGCTCTGAGTTTTCCTGGAGTCACAGAACCCAATTCGAGAGCTCCACCGTTCCCTGAGTTACCCCCACTCACTGATCTCCAGGAGCTCCCAAATTCTTTTTCTCAAGTGGGAAAAACCCCAACATTGTTTTCATGGAAATAGTCCTCTTAAAAAGGTTGCTTTAAACAGGCATTGATTGCTGGCTCCAAGTCTGCTCTGGGACCTGTGTGCAGAACTCCTTATTGCAGTAGAACATGGCCTATGAGGAAATGAAGCATTTGCTATGGTTTTTCTATCATTAGTCTTTGTAGCTCTCACCCAGCATGCAAATAAGGTATAGAAGATTCCCACTCAGAGATTGGTTGGTTTTACCGTTCTGCTGGGTGTGAAAGTGATCCATCTCATAAGCAGGAATGGGGAGTCTTGAAACCATCTAGAAAGAAGAACCACTAATCAAGCATGTGCATAACTCCTACTGGAAGTGCCAGAGGCAGTTGAGGCACTGGAGGCTACAACACTGAGACCACTAGACAAAGCAGATGAGCAGTGTTGAAACAATGAGACAGTGATGACATTCCTGTCCTTTTGAATAAATAAAACTGAAGACCTTCAGGGAGGCTGACTCTCAGATTGGAACACCCAATGGGAATTTATCAGTGCTAACTTTGAATATTGTAACACTTGCCTGCCTGAGCAAGACAGAGGTTAAGGGGCCATTTGGCTCACATGTTGAGGATCGGAGAGACACATTCCTGCCAGCATGACCAAGATGTGGACAAAAGAACTACATCCATAACATTCTCTTGACTTGATGTACCCTGCCAACGTCCCCATAGCGTGTGGGCATTGGGGAAGTTGGCAATCTGGGAACCTGGCCAGTGCCCATTCTTTTATTCAATATGAGGTAGATGGATAGAGAATGACTTTTCTCACCTCAGCTGCCTTCTTTGTCCTGAGGAGTTGTTGATTGGTCCCCTGACCACTCAAAGTTGAAGCTCAGGCAGTATCCTGATAAGCAGTTGATGTAGTGTGGGCTCCTCCTTAGGCTTCCTCACCCAGATCCCCAGGCAATGTGAAGCCAATATTTAGGAATTCTTTTTAAGTCAGCAAAAAGCTTTTGACTTCAGTATTTCCTGGACTCTCCTCCTCCCAACATCCTGGTCCATCAGGACCCAGGGGTGGCATCCATTTCTGGTTATAGCTGGGTTTCAGGAATTGTATGTGCTCTCCTTGTTCCAGCTTGGCTAAGATCTGGCTGCATTGATCTGGGGAGTGTGACTGTATTTGATATAGACTTGACCTTAACAAAGATTCCCCTTGTTATAAAAAATATTGCAAGAAAAACACGAGAGAACCCGCTGTTTTGGAAATCCAGACGTCTGGTGGGTGTAACTCACATTTCAGCCAATACTACAGTGACCCAGAGAGTTGATGCTTGAAAAGGGGTCTTTTGGAAAGAGTGAAAAAACATGGCCTGAATATGCTGGAGTAGCGTGAGAAGGGCATGGAAACTCTTATCTCAAGACCTAGATTGCCTCAGCAAATACTTTTATTTTAAGCTACACTTGGAAAAATCCTTCCTGGCTGGCATGAGCTGGCTGGCTTCAGCTGATCCTAGTCCCAGTCATAGGGCATGGGCTGGGGTTTGGCAGGTGAACTTGATTTCTGATATCTGACAAAGGTGATAGCTGTGTGTTCTGGTGCCACGACGGTTATGGGGTAGCCTGCTAACTGCCAGCTCAGCAGTTGAAAATGGCCAGCCCCTCTCAGTGGGATGTGGGGCTTTCTACTCCCTTAACAGGCTCAGAAACCCACAGGGGCAGCAGTTCTACCCCGTCTTATAGGGTCACTATGGGCTGGAGTTGACTTGATGACAGAGGGTTTTTTCCTACCTGTATTGTTAAGTTGTTGTTGTGTGTGTGTGTGTGTGTGAGAGAGAGAGAGAGAGAAAGAGAGAGGGGGGAGGGGAGAGAGCGAGCTTTGAGGGGATGGAGTCTGAAGGGGCATGTCTGGGATCTGTCTTACTGACATTCAAGAGAGCCTCTTGTGTACATGTTTTAGTGGCAGTATAGCTCTCATGAGACTTGAGCTTAATTGCTTTATATCCTTCTGTTTCATTTCTTAAAAACATTGGTTTTCAACACTGGCTGCATATGGACTTCATCTAGAGAATTAAAAAAATAAACAAAAAAAACCACCCCAACCAAACCCATATCCAGATATTCCCAAGTCAAACAGTGGTGAATGAGCAGCAGAATTCTGCCCTTCCATGTGGGCAATCCAGTTCAATCCCAGCCAGTGTACCTGTGGGAAGCTGTCACCAGTCTGCCAGTGGAGGCAGTATGAAGAGGAGGCTGCTCTGTAAGTTCCAATGGCACTTCCAAACTAAGACAGACTAGAAAGGAAAATTGGTGATCTACTTCCAAGTGGTGGCATGTCATATCACATACTTTGGACACATTGTCAGGAGAGACAGTATCTGGAGAAGAACATCTTTTTGAGTAAAGTAGATTGGCAGAGGAAAAGAGGAAGGCCTTCAGTAAGATGGGCGGACACAGGCACTGCCGCATTAGGCTCCAGCATCGCAGTACTTGTGAGGATGATGCTGGCCCAGGCAGTGTTTCTGCCTGTGGTTCACAGGGTCACCACAGGTTGGACCGAACTCCCCAAACTCCTCTGAATGGCATTGTCTCATCTGTTCTCAGGGTCCCCTGATGGCAGCCAAGAATCCTAGAGTGAAGTCAGAACCTGGGGATGTGAGGCATGGGTGCAGGCATTAGTTTAAAATGTCAGGTGATTCTGATTGCAGTCAGAGATGTGTGTCTCCATCTTGATCTCTTATGGAATGTGCACAGAGGCTTCCTGAAAACGACTGAAGTCGGTGTCCAAAGCTGAGGTTTTGGTGCTGGCTCCATCATTAAATCACCTTAGAGTTTTAGAAGGCTCTTGTCTCACTTGATCTTATTCTCCTTCTTTGGTCAGAGGAGGATAATGACAGCTCCTTGGCCACCTCACAGGGTGAAGTCATGCATGTGGAAGTGTTCTGTCAATTGTAAAAGGCTGTACAAATGCAAGGCAATAGCAGCATCCTTTGTTTTCATCCTCGGTAGAGACTACTGAATAGCAACGTACTCTCCCTTTGTTATTTGGCTCCACAGACAGTAATGCTTGTAATGCCAGGAACAGACACTAGGCAGCATGGCTAGCTAAAACACCATCTGTTGACATTTTTGCCCCTGGGAGAAAGACAGGACTTGTAATTAGTTGCAGTCTCCGAAACACGCAAGGGCAGTTCTATCCTGCTCTCTAGGGTCGCTACGAGTCAGCATCAACTTGACGATGGTGAGTTTGGGTCTCTGGATTTGGGGCACTTCTGTAATGATTTAGTTTGGGAAACCCACAGGCACAGTTCGATTCTGTCCTATAGCATCGCTGTAAGTCAGAAACAGCTTCATGGCAGTGAGTTTGATTTTTTGTTTATGGGTAAAGACCACCCAAACCAAACCAAAGAGAGCACGAGAGAGCAAGTTCCCAGGACCCCCCTTATAAGAAGGCCACACCCACAAGAAGGCACTATCACGCTGTGACTGGACTGAAACCTAGACTCCACTCATATCTTCATATGGGTGCCATGCTGGCACAAGAAACCTAATTATCACACTGGTCCTGTGTCATTTTCATAATTATGGTTATGTTTGAGTTCACTGTTGCAACCATTGTGTCGATCCATTTCATTGAAGGTCTCTCTTTTTTTCAGTGACACTCTCCTTTTCAAGCATAATGTGCTTCTCCAGGGATTGATTTCTCCAGAGAGCATGCTCAACATCTCCATGTATGTTTGTATATAAGCATGCCACTATCAGGATATGGAAAAAGTTAATCATTCCTGACACCTGTCTTTGTATACACACCTTCCCTACTTTCATAGACTAGCCCCTGGCAAGAAGTGGTCTCTTCATGCCAGTGGGAAGGTCATTTTCAGCATGTTCTATACTTATACAGCATGCCACCCTTTGAGCCTGGCTTTTTACACTCAGCACAATACTTTTGAGATTCATTCAAGCTATTACATATGTCAACAGGTCATCTCTTATTATTGCTGAGTAATATCTTATGGTGTGTTAGTCTGGGTAGACTAGAGGAACAAATTCAGGGACACGCATATCGATATAAGGAAATGGTTTATATACAAAAGGAATGTGACACTGAGAGGGCATCCCAGCCCAGTCCAATTCAAAGTCATAAGTCTGATATTAACCCATATGCCCGATATCAGTCGGTAAAGTCTCCTTCTGACTCACGAAGTCACAGGCCAGTGAGTGCAGAATCCCGATGTTGGCAGAAGTCTCCCCATGGCTCCTCGCTTCCAGGGCTCAGGGTCAACAGCATGCCGCTCCAGCTTCAGATGTCTGGCTTCATCAGGGCAAGGCCAGGTGGTCTCTCCAATGGCTCCTCCAGTTTCTTGGATGCTGCCAGCTTGTCTTTTCTGTGATTCATCGTCTCTGAGACTAACTCCCAACAACTAAGGAAGATAGTTTCTCATCTTCACGAGGGAAATATCGCGAGATTTCCCAGAAGTCTCAGGAGAAAGCCCTGCCCACATAGAGGCCTCATTGGATACTCAATGGCTATCTCCAGATTAACAGGCTAGACTCCACCCCTACATTTCAATCATAAAATTAGCATAAGCACATGACTGCCACATATGGTATAGATATATTATTTTCTTGCTTCAAGATCAAGGATTGCAGTTTTCAGTATGGATTATAACTCAATATCAAGAAAACCCAAATCTTCACAATTAGATTAATAGATACCATAATATGATATATGGAGGAAAGATTGAAATTGTTAAGGAGTTCATCTCACTTGGATCCGCAATCCCTTCCCATGGAAGCAGTAGTACAGAGATTAGACAACACATTGCATTGGTAAATATGCTGCATAAGGTGTATTTAAAATGTCGAAAAGCTGACCCACGCCAGGGTGTTCTCAGTCACCTCATATGAATGTGAAAGTTGGACATTGAATAAAGAAGACCAAGGAGGAACCCATGCAATGAATGATGATGCTGGAGAAGAATATTCAAAGTACAATGGACTGCCCAAAGTGCAAACAAATCTGTCTCAGAAGAAATACAGACAGAATGCTCTGTAGGGGCAAGAGTGACAAGACTTAGTCTCATGCAATCTGAATATGTTGTCAGGAGACCAGCTCCTGGAGAAGGATATCATGCTTGGTAAATTGGAAGGGAGCATAAAAGAGGAAGACCCTTGGCAAGATGGATTGACTCAGTGGCTACAATAACGGGACCAAACATAAGAACATTTGTGAAGATGGAGCACGACCAGGCAGTATTTCATTCTGTTGTACATAGGTTATAAGTTTGAACTGTTTTGATGGTTCCTGACAGCGACATAGACATAGACATATCACTGTTTGCCATTTTATCCACTGAAGGGCGCTTGGGTAGTTTTTAGTTTGGGGCATTGTGAATAGAGTTTCAATAAGCAATAATAGACAAATTTTGTGTGAATATAAATTTATTTCGGTAGGCTAAAGGCACAAAAGTGAGATTTCTGGGTCATATGATAAGGTTATGTTCAACCTCAGAAGATATTGCTCCACTCCTCTTCATCATGGGTGTGCCATGTAACTACCACACATGGTATTTTCAATGATCTCATATGCATGTGAAAGTTGGACCTTGAATAAGGGAGACCAGAGAAGAATTGATGCCTTTGAATTATAATACTGGCAAAGTATATTGAAAATACCATGGACTGTCAAGAAAACAAATCCGCCTTGGAATAAGTATAGCCAGAATGCTATAGTGAAATTTTGTCTCACCCACTTTGGACATGCTGTTAGGAAAGACAAGTTATTTCAGGAATGCCTGAGAGACACGACCTTCCCTGGGGAAGGACATCATGCTTGGTAAAGGAAAGGGGAAGTGAAATATAAGAAGGTCCTCAACAAGATAGATTGACGCAATAAGTGCAACTCTGAACTCAAACATAGGAACAATCATGAGGATGACATAGGATCGGGCAGTGTTTTGTTCTGTTGTACACAGGGCTGCAATGTGTAGAACTGACATCACAGCGTCTAACAACAACAGCAACAGCAAACCGTATGGTGAATTTAGGTTATCTATCTTTCAAGTCTTTTGCCCATTTTTAAATTGAGTTGTTTGTTTTCTTATTGCTGAATTTCAAGTGTTCTTTCCATGTTCTGAATGCAAGCATTTTGTTGGATATGCACATGCTTTGTTTGTTTGGTAGATCTGCCCCATCCACTAATTCTGTAGTTTTTGTTTCCAATCTCTTATCATGTTTTTCACAGAAAGAAAAATATTTTGAAGTCCAATTTATCAATTTTTAAAATGAGTCACTAAATATTAGTGATGTATTATCTAAGAACTCTCTGTCTAGTACCATGCTTGCATTTTGAGGATAAACACTCCTTTGATGTGGTTGATTATTATTTATATACATTGCTGCATTCAATTTGCTACTATTTGGTTGAAGATTTGGGGAATCCATGTTTCTGAGGGTTGTTGATCTGTAGTTTCACCTATCTATTTATTTTTGTGCTGTTTGTGTCTGGCCTTGATATCGAGGTAGTGCTAGTTTCATTAAATCAGTTGGGAAATGTCCTCTCCTTTGATATTTCTTCGAAGAGATTGTGTAGATTGGTCCCATTACATTAAATATTTAGTAGAACTTGCCTGTGGTATCATTTAATCCTGGAGATTTAGTTTTTTTCAAAGCATTTTTGATGATTAATTCCATTTCTTTAAAACTTATAGTGCTGCTGTGGTTGTCTACTTCTTTGTGAGTAAGCTGAGGTCATTTCTGGTTTACAGGGAATGGGTCTTTTTATATAAGTTGTCAAACATGTATGAATGGAGTTGTTCATAGAATTATCTTATTAGTCTTTTATGACCTGTGAGGTCTGTAGGAATATTCCCTCTTCCATTCTTGATGTTAGCTGATCATCTTGAAAATTATAGCTCTTTATTTTGATCTTTTCTTTTTGACTTTATTAGCTTTAGTTGTTTTCCTGCATAAGCTTTTTCTTAAAACAATTTTATTGACACTTAATTCACATATCACACAATTCAATAGCTTAACCATATCAAGATTTGTACAATATGTACAAATGTGCTTGACACAATGGATGTTTGCACAGATTGTGATAAGAGCTGCAAGAGCCCCCAATAAAATGATTTTAAAAAAGAAGAGTTCAACATTCTTTATCACAATCAATTTTAGAACACTTTCTTCCCGCCCCCTGTGGTTAAGTCACTTTTTTTAATTAAAAATAATTTTATTAGGGGCTCATACACCATTTTTCTAATACATAAATAAACATACTGTGGCAAGCACCCTCGCACATCCGCTGCCATCATTATTCTCCAAACATCCGCCCTTTCCCCCAGCCTCTGGGGTCGGTTCTTCCAACCCCTCCCCTGTTCCCCTGCTCTCCCTCCCCCATCAATCCTCAATACTTTATAAATTATTATTATTCTGTCGTATCTTACCCTGCCCGACACCTCCCTCAGCCCACTCCCCCATGTCTGTCCTCCAGACAGGTGGTTAAGTCACTTTTAAAGTGAGTTTTGTGATCCCTTTCAGTTCTAGTGTCCCTCCCTGCTTTTCTGACAGTTCACAGTGTTTTCAACATTCTCACCAACCCCCTGCCCCCACAATTCAAATGCATCAATTCTTCTGTGGTCTTTATTCATCATCATTCACCTTTATATGCATACAAAGTGGTGGAAAATCCCATGCTTTGGCTCAGATGCACTTAAGTCCTCAACATGATGTCCTTGCCTATCCACACCTTAAAGAAGTCTCGTGTAGCAGGTTAGCCAGTGCAATGCGTCCCTTGATTTCTGACTGCTGCTTCCATCAGCATTGGGTGTGGTTCCAAGCAAAAACAAAGTCCTTGCCATGGGCCTCGAAAATCATTTGACATCCAGAGAAGTTGATGCGGAAAGACTTTTGGAGGCTCAAGTTTATAACCCAGGAGAGCCACTTATGAATCATGTGACCTTGCACAAGTGATCCTGCCTCTTATAGACCAGTTCTGTTTATAAAACAGCTGCCCGAGTGCAGGTGATGGTGTGTGTGAGGTGCTCACACAGCAGTGCATGGGGGGCATCTCATTAATGGAGATGATTAGTTTTGTCCCAGAGCCTTTGGTGTGTAGATTGTTTTGCCCTTGAAAAAATGACTTGAGATTCACTCTTAGAAACCTTTCCTTGCTGGTGGTCCTCAGCCTTGCCTGTCTGCACATTGGAGTCACTTAAATGCCTGTAAAAATGCCTGCGGTCCTTTCCTCAGATTGCTGCTTCCTTGGCTTTGTCTAGAAAAAAGGCACTGTTGCTGACCCATATCAACCTTATAGGGATTGAACTGCCCCTGAGTTTCCGAGACTGTAACCCTTTACCTGAGTAGAAAGACCCAGTTTCTCCCCACTGAGTGGCTGGCAGTTTCAAACTGCTGACCTTGTGACTATCAGTACAATGCATAACCATTATGCCACCAGGGTTCCTCTGTGTCTAGCTATGTCTCTATTGTTGATACCACTGCTAATGTCAGTTTTGCTGGGCATATGACAGAATAGAGCTGCACCACATGATTTTGGTCTGTAATTTGCCAAAATGATAATTTATTATGGTTTTAGTGAACATTTAGAGATCAATTCAAACAAACTGGTCAGTGATATTAGTTCTAGCTTTCACAGTGTGTAGATATGCTCTTTATTTCCAATCTGGTTGTTCCCTTTTCATTTTTCTAGCTTCCCTATCCTGTCCCTTCTCATCTTTGTTTTAGAATAATTGTTGAAGTATGGTTGACTAGTAATCATAGTGGAAGTACATTGCCTTCTAAGGAACTACTGGGTGGGTATGAACTGGCAACCTTTCGTTAGTAGCTGAGGGGAAACATTTGCACTAAGAACCTTCTCTATATCTACCTGTATCTATTTCTTTTTGTCTGTCAATGGTGTTTGTTATCTGTAATCTAGTTGACATTGACTCATGGTGAAAACATGGCTAGCCCAACACTGCTCAGGTCTGCAGGATGTTGACAATTATTCTATGTTTGTGCACATCTTGTTGACTACCAGGCCACTCATCTCACTGAAAGCCTCCTTCACTCTTGTTGCTTCTCTGCTTTGCCAAACATTATGTCCTCCTCTAGTGACTGACCCTTCCCAATTAGGTATCCAAAGCAAGTGAGCAGAACAATGTTTTTTGTTAAGCCTGTGAGAGCTTATTTTTATTTCAACTTGGAGGAGTCAGAATACTCCTGTGGTAGGATCTGACATCATGTGGCCAGCTCCATGATGGGATCTTCTGTGAAACAGCCAACAGTGATGGCAAGAAGACTGTGGAGTATCACCTTCTTAATCTGGTCACAGCCATGAGGCAGTGATGGGAGGTCTCATTCGGTGTGTGGCCTGCGTGTAGCATAGACTGAGACTGTGTGGAGCCTGGCTCACTTCTGCTGGATCTGAATCCTGTGTGGCATTTACTCGCCTCCTGTGATATTGCCTGCTGAGCCCAGGAGCTCTCGGGGACTGCAACCTTGGATTAATTTGGCTGATTTCAGCTTCATTCAGGTGCGCATCCACCAACCTATGTCTTTCTATTTTCTCAACTTTTTTCCTGTTCGTCAGCTCCTGCAGCCACATAAGCCAGGAGAAGCCTCTGGCTTACATCTGACCCACAGACTTGAACAGAGTTGGACTTACCCACTGCTGGGGCTATGTGAGCCATTTATTTCTTTATGTGGCACACCCAAATCACACTGGTTTGCTTATCTAGAAAACCCAGTCTAACACAAAGCCATAGGTTTTTGCTGATTAGTTTTCAGAAGTCAGACCTTTTTTCCTAGTCAATTTTCCACAGCTTTTGCTTAAAAAAAAAAAAACAGAACAAAAATAAATTTCTTCAGAGAATCAACTAGATAGGGCACTGTGAATTGTTCAAGTAAGATCCCCCCACCCCAAACTCCCTGCCCGATATGGACTGGTAGCTGAGACTTCCCCATCTCCCAGACTCTCTACATGTAGTCTGTGCCCTCACAGATGTGCCAAAGAAACCTCCCACTGGCATTACTATTGAGATGATTTTCAGACACACATTTGAAAAGTGGAGGTGGGCCATGGCCTTGGAATCTCCATGGTGCAAACCACTCTTGGCATTTGGTCCATCAGGCTTCACCTGTGCTGCCATGCTCTCCCTCTTTGTGTGCTAGGTAATTATAAAAAATTCTAGTCATCCTGTTATCTCACATGAGTGGTTATTCCATTGGCTGCTAACTATAAGGTCTGAAGTTCAAAACCACCAGCATCTCCAAGGTTTCTGCTCCCATCGGGTGTTCCAGTCTGGGAAACCCTCAGGGACAGTTCTGTCATGTCCTATAGGGTCACTAAGAGTTACTGTGGTCCATTTGATGGTAGCAGGTTTTTTTGAATTGATGCTAATGGCAGTTGTTATGAAAGGTGCTTAGGGAAGAACCCCAAAGGAAAAGTCCTAGTGTTAATTAGTATTCACTATGATCTTTCTCTGCATTCTAATATTCATTGCAATGGCTACTCTGTGATAGGTAGATTGATTATGTGAACATGGCCAATGAACACAGGTGGGATTAATTAATTGTGGCAGAGAGATAAATGGCTCGACGATACTTACCTTCTTGTCTGTTGCTCTTTGATGATCAGACCAGTGTGTGGCTGCCTTAGCTCATTCTCTGCCTCAATTTGTAAGCTACACTACCTGTGGGACACCTAACCTGTGGACTGTGTTGCTGTAGTTTGAGGTTCCTTCAAGACCTGCATCTGCACACTACTGGAGTACTTGAGTTGGGAACTGTCAGACTGTCTGTCATCTGATTAACTGTTGGTGACCTGCCTTGCTGTTTGCTCCTCTTGGCCAGATAGTCTGAATTGCTCTACAGAGGCCTACTCAGCGGCCCTCAAGACTTGAAGGACTGCAAGTATGTTAGTTGTCTCATGAAAGTGAGTTGCACTGAACCATTTGTACTGCTTCATAGATTAATTGACTTCTCATTTCTTATGATATATATACATATATATAATTATTAGCATCCTGGTTTTATTTCTCTAGAGAACTCTCTCTAACATACACTCAGAGACAAAATTCTTGTTAAAGGGTTTATTAAGGAAAGTACAATTTGTTATGACAGTGAGAAGTGCTCAGGGTAGTTGTTTACCAGAGTATGATAGCCTCAGGTCTGCTAATAAGTGCCCCTATGGCAAATACTTCTCTGCTGTAAACCTCATCCTGAAGATATCCAGCTCAAGCTGGGTCAGCAAAACCAGCTCCTTAATTACTAAGTGCCCAGAGGCACTCCCTCCAGTAAGCCTCGGGCCAAAGGCATTCAGCTCCACTTCTGTGGGTCATCAAGCCCAGTGCCTAGAGATACCCCACTCGACAAGTCAAGCTCCTGCACCAACACACTCAATTTGTTCCATGGTTCTGGAAGTCTATCACTCTGTTATATGTTTGGGCTCCTGGTCCTGCTGCTGCTTCTCTGAAGCTATAAGTGTGGTCTAGTTCCAGGAGGTTCACTGCACAGGAACCTTGATGCCCCCAACTTCTGGCTCTTGTTGGTAATGAGATTCCTCCTCCTTCTCAGAGAGTTCATTTTATACACAGCAGGATGGCACTCCTCCTGGGATTCCTAGGATTCCTAGTCACAGTTACTCACAGGTGAATCCTATCAGTTTCTTCCCCATTTTCTTACCAGACCCATGCAGAGTAAGGTTGTATGGTAGGTGTTGAGACTTTGGCTATAAAAGCCACATTCAGTAATTCATTGCATCTACAACCTAGGCAAATATTTTAGTCCTTTTGGAAACAAAATCCTCCACAGAATTTGCTAATAAGATAAAGTTTTTTATCTGTGATGCATCTGACATGGATGCAGTACGCCCTTGTGTGTATGTGTCTGTGTATGTATGTGTGTGTGTGTGTGTGTGTGTGTGTGAGAGAGAGAGAGAGAGAGAGAGAGAGAGAGAGAGAGAGAGAGAGAGAGAGATTGCTTTCTCAGTGATGCAGGGCAATTTGAGAGCAATGCTAAGGAGCTAGTGAAAACAGGTAATTACATAACATTATGCAGCTAAACTTAAATTCTTTATTTCCTCTCTTAGTCCTGTAAATTCTACAAACACAAGCAATGTTTGATTTTCTTCACTTACCCATAAGCACCATGAAACCTCACTAGCGTTCATATATAAAAATCCAATGATCTGTGTGTCCTGCCTTTTCCTACAAGAGACAGCTGGTAGAACTTGGAAGTGAGGGAAGTCACTTCAAGCTCCCCACTCAGGAACATTTCAGAGAAGGCGCTTCTAAGACCCCCAACTTTGTCTGGCTCTGGTTTAAAACAATCTTCAGTAGACTGTGACTACATGGGATCAGATTCAGCAGAGACATGGAGCTAAAACAATGGTCATTTGGAAGGGGAAAGAAAAAGAAGAGACAGGAACATGCTTAGCATGGATTCCCCCTGTGCCTGAGTCCTCTCTGGTCCAAACAGTTTGTACCTGCCTGGTGTCTGAAAGTTTGGCCATTTGCACCCACTGCGTAGTGTCATGGAAGAAAGACCCATAGCCTGAAATCTTTACTGGAGTAGAAAGCCCCGTCTGTATCCCACAGAGTGTTTGGTGAACTTGAACTGCTGGCCTTGTGATTAGCAGGCAAATGTGTAACCTACTATGCCACCAGGGTTTCTTTGCCATAGGCTTTAAGTGTTTTGAGTGGGGTAGTCCAGGAAGGGATTGTCTTTAATATAATAGAGGCAGGGGCAGCATGTCAGAATTTGAAAACAAAGAACACTCCAAACCTCACATTCCTCCCTTAGATAATTTATGTTATAGGCTCAAACAAACTCAAAACCAAACTCACTGCCAGCACGTCGATTCTGACTTAGAGTGGCTCTATAGGACAGAGCAGAAATGCCTCTGATTTCTGAGACTGTAATGCTTTATGGAGTAAAAAGCCCCATTTCCTCCCATAGAATGGCCAGTGTTTTTGAACTGCTGACCTTGTAGCTAGGAGCCCACTTGTAAACCACTATGCCTCTAAGACACCTTTTTGTTATAAGCAATTCTCACAATTTCTCTCATCATAAAATTCATGTGGGATAACTTAGTCTAGGTTTAAGGTCCATTGAATCAGGATTTTCCTGAGATATGGCCCCAGAATTCTCCATTTATTTTCTAATAATCATCCCCTAATGATTTCCACTTCTGAGCATAAGTGTGCATTCCCATTTCCTGCACATACACTGGGAGCTTCAAAGAGTTCATGGGAAAAAAAACAAAAAAAGATCATGGAATTTTTCTATGAACTTTTGGAAGTCTTTTTGTATAGGCTGTGGAAACAGAAAGCTGTACTTGAATTCCATCTTGGTCTACATTACTGTGGATGCCAAGGCTGAGAAATTTAAAGGTGCTTAAGAAGAGAAACTGAGTAGAGAATTTGTATTAACAAAAACTTTGAGAGTGTTAATTATTATCTTTCCTGGTCTCTGCTTGGTGAAAAAGGTTAAGGTTGGAGGTTTGATCCACCCTAGGGCAACTCAGAAGAAAGACCTGAGACCTACCCCTTCTCCCCCCAATAATTCACTGGAAACCATATGGAACACAGTGCTACTCTGACAAATATGGAGTAACCATGAATCAGAATCTACTTGATGGCAACTCATATGGTATGTATGTGTGTGTGCGCGTGCACGTGTGTGTGTGTGTGTGTGTGTGTGTGGTGGAGGGAGGGAAGGAGGGAGGGAGCGAGAGAGGAATTTGAACTCATGATCTCACTCCCACCTGCGCCGCCGCAAGTACAGTACTTTCAGAAACTCTTCAACTGTAAAACTATAAGACAGGACGAATCTATTTCTGGCTAAAGTCAGTTACAAGCACACAACCACAAGCTCCTCAAATAGTTTATTTGGTTCATTTATTTTTATTAAATTATGGGACGTGCCAGTTCCACTATTTTTACTTGTATGTTTAGCAACATTAATTACACTCCCCATGTTGTGCATTATTTACTTCCACCATCTTCGTTCCCCTTGACTCCGTGTCCTCTCAGCAGTGCCACTGCCCCCCTTTTCCTTCTCCGTGTATTTCTGGAGTTTTGTCCACATATGTTTGCATAGTCTAGATATTTTAATTAAGTGGGACCAAATAATACTTGTCCTTTTGTACCTGACTTATTACACTCACCATGCTATTTTGAGATTCAATCATGCCATAGCATGTGTCAGAATTCCATTTATTTCCATGTCTGAATAACATTTCATTGTAAGGATGTAATACTACATTTTGTTTATCCATTAATCTAGGAGTTGGGTTGTGTATAGCTTTGGGCTATTATAAATAATGCTAAAATGAAGTTGGGAGTACAAGTA
Organism: Nesogale talazaci; assembly: GCA_004026705.1. Lineage (NCBI taxonomy): Eukaryota > Metazoa > Chordata > Mammalia > Afrosoricida > Tenrecidae > Nesogale > Nesogale talazaci. The sequence continues at coordinate 65,942 of PVJH01005950.1, read as the reverse complement.
TTCATTTTCATCCCTCCTTTCAATTCTCTTGAAAGAATTCCATCTATGGATGGAATTGCTATATCATATGGCAATTCTGTTTAATTTTTTGAGGAACTACCAAACCATTTCCCACAGCAGTTGCGACTCTTTTGCAATCCCATCAATAATGAGTGGGGATTCCAATTTCTCTACCATCTTTCCAACCCTTGTTGTGTGCTGTTTTTCGGTTCTTATCCCTCCCAGGTCCTGGAAAAAGACCCTACACTGGTGAAGTAGAAGGTCAAGGGAAAGAGGAAGCCCATGATGAGGTGGCTTGGTTGCAACAAAGGCCTCCAGCATGTGATGGTGAGCCTGGCACAGGACCCGGCAGTGCTTCGTTCAGTTGTACCCAGGGTTGCTATGAGCAGGTGCCACCTGGGTGGCACTTAAGAAAACCAGTGAATGAGAGTGAAGTGATATCTCATTGTGGCTTTGATACCTACTTCCCTAACATTGAATGACTTTGAGCATTTTTCAAGTGTCCATTGACCATATACATATCTTCTTTGGTGAAATATCTATTCAAATTCTTTACCAAAATGTTCTCACTGGCTTTTTGTTGTTGCATTGGAAAGGTTATGCATATATTCTTGTTATCAAATAGATGGTTCCCACATATTTTCTCTCATTTTGTCTCTTAAATTTGATGATAAAGTTCTGTAAGGCCTGAAAGCTTTAAATTTAGTTTTTCTTTACTTGTATCTGCTTTTGTTGTATTATCTATGAGTTGTTGTATTATCTATCTGTTGTTAAAAGCTTGGTCCTACAGTAGTAACCCTATGTTGTTTTAGGAGTTTTTTCACTTGATTTCATAGCTACATTAGCATCAGCCTTTTGCATTGAAAATCCAGTTTTACAAGCACCAAGTTCTCTTGTTCCCTTTATAGAGCTGTCTATTGTTTGGTTAAAAATAGAGCCACTGGGATGAATTCAGCCCCAGAACTGAAGAGTGTCCAAGAGTCCTAGTCTGGGGGGCTCCACTAGTCTCTATCTGACCAGTAACCATAATCTCTTTTATGACTGAGTGAAGTTCCGTCTTTTTTCTCTCCATATATTCAAGACTTTTTAATACCCAACACCAATTTTTAAAGATAGTATTCTCTCACTGAATAGACTTAGCATGCTTTTTCAACAATTTTTCAATTTATCATAGTTGTCTGGATTTATTTCTCATCTCTCAATTCTATTCCAATTGTCTAAATGTCTATCATTAGACCAGCACCAAGATGTTTTGATAACTATACCTTTAAGTTTACTTTCTAATTGGTGTTTTGTTCTACAGTATTCTTCAAGATAGTTTTGGTTATTTGGAGTGCCTAGAAATTCCATGTGTTTGGTTTCCTATTTCTGTCAAGAAGGCTTGCGTTAGTCCGGGTAGACTAGGGGAACAAAATTCATAGACACGCATATCGATTTAAGGAAAGGGTTTACATATAAAAGGAATGTGACACCGAGAAGGCATCCCAACCCAGTCCAGTTCAAAGTCATAAGTCCGATATTAACCCATATGCCCGAAATCAGTCTATAAAGTCTCCTTCTGACTCACGAAGTCACAGACCAATGGGTGCAGAATCCCGGCGCTGGCGGGCTTCTCCCCATGGCTCCTCACTTCCAGGGCTCAGGGTCCATCAACAGCATGCCGCTCCAGCTTCAGAGGTCTGCCTTCATCAGGGCCAAGCCATGTGGTCTCTCCGCTGGCTCCTCCAACTTCTAGGAGGCTGCATCTTGTCTTTTCCATGATTAATCATCTCTGAGACTAACTCCCAACAACTAAGGAAGAAAACTTCTCATCTTCACGAGGGAAATATCGCAAGATTTCCCAAAAGTCTCAGGTGAAAGCCAAGCTCACATAGAGGCCTCATTGGCTACTCAATGGCTATCTCCACATTAACAAGCTAGACTCCACCCCTACATTTCAATCATAAAATTAACATAAGCACATGACTGCCACAAGGCTATTGGAATTTTGATAGGCACTGTATTGAATCTATAAGTGATTTGGCATTTTAACAATAGTAAGTTTTCCAGTGTATAAGCACCTATGGTTCTATTTATTTTGAAATTCTTTTCAAGCCATTTAACTGCCCATTCCAAGCAACCCACTTCTTTAATTACCCTTTCTTGATTTTTACTTTAATTCCATTTCAAGATTTGTCTGCATTCTCTTGGTTTTTGACTTATAGGTACACACTATATTTCTGGTTTAGTCCAATGGAAGCAACTCATAAGCTATGTATAAAAGCAAAAAGATCTTTACTTTGTCATGTAGGCCAGGGAGAATTTTGAATGAAGGACAATAAAAGTGCCAATATTTAATTTATACCTGATAATGTACAAGATCCAATGCAGAAATACGTTGTTGGTGAGTGTGGTGGTAATTTTTTCTGTCAAAATGACTAGGCAGAAGTTGTTACTAAGTCAGTTGGCCTTCCATAAAGCAGATTACTTTCATAATGTAATATAAAGTAATGTAATGCAATTTCTTCATGTCTCATATAATATGACATCGAACTGGCTTTTCCTAGAGTGTTATATATCCCTAGACATGTTACAGCATTCTCTCAGGGAACTCGATGTGCTATCCACAGAGCTGGAGCTGAATGCCTTCTGGTTGAGGCTTATAGCAGAATGGTATGCTCTTTGGGCAGTTAGTAGTTTGTTTAATGAAGCTTTGTAATATGTCCTGATCAACAATTTAACACTAAGCCTTTATTACTGGCTTTACAACCTGTAGGCTTCCTTAATAAACCCTTTAATCATGATTTTTTTCTGTGAGTTTTGGTGTAGCCATTGCAATGGATATTAAACACTAGAAAGGTAAAAATAGTAGGCATTAATGAAGACTTTTTAGCCAAGGTACTGATTTGCATTTTTAGCCTCCAAACCCATGATCAAAGCGAAACAGAACACTTCTGTTCATGTGTTGCAGCAGCACTGGGCGACAAATATGGTGAGGTTGTAGGGAGTCATGTCCCTTTCTAGTTCAGAGGGAAGAGATTTAGAGGGATCCACCAATTGCGGTGGTGGATACCACATAGTTGGCAACCACATAGTGCGGTGGTGGATACCACATAGTTGAACCTTGACTACTGGCTTGTGCCCACTTTCAAGGAGAGAAGTGATAAGGTATTTTGTCTGGTGAGTCGGTTTCAATGGCTTGTATAGTAGGCCATGTCAGTGACTGACAACAACACAGTTGCATGACCACTTGACATTGGAGGCATGTGTCAGAGGTTGTGATTCCTGGACCAGGTGTTTGCCATTGTTCTTGGAGTGCCAGCTTCCCATAATGGCCCAATGTGCACACTGCAGTGCAGGAGACAGGATGAGAGAAGGAAAATGTGGAATGAACAAGGCTTCACCCAAGACTTTCCAGGATCATGAGCGTCCCATCGCCATATATTTATACCTGGACTAGACACCTCATGTCTGTTACCCAGTATGCACCTCACCATACTCTAACAGAGCAGGGAGCATGGGCATGGCTGTTCATCTCTAAACACAGTCTTAGTCCTTAAAACAGTTATTCTGGTGGTTTAATGATTAAAAATGATAATTTTATTGGGGGCTCATGCAACTTTTATCACAATTCACACATCCACCCATCTTGTCAAGCACATTTGTACATTTGTTGCCATCATCATTCTCAAAACATTTTCTTTCTACTTGAACCCTTAGTATCTCCTCATTTCCCTCCTCCCTCCCTTACCCTTCCTCAAGAACCCTTGATAATTTACTATTATTTTTTCATGTCTTAAACTGACTGATGTCTTCCTCCACCCACTTTTCTATTGTTCATCCCCCAGGAAGGGGTTTATATGTAGATCATTGTTATTGGTTCCCCCTTCTTCCTTCCACCTTTCTCTTGCACCCCTATTATTGCTACTTTCATTTTTGACTCTAAGGGGTTTATATGTCCTGGATTCCCTATGTTTCCAGCTCTTATCTGTACCCGTGTACTTCTTCTGATCTAGCTGAATTTGTAAAGTAGAATTGGTATCATCACAGTGGGTGGGGGAAGAAAGCATTAAAGAACTAGAGGAAAGATGTATGTTTCATCATTGCTTTACTGCACCCTGACTGACCCGTCTCCTCCCCACAACTCTTTTGTAAGTGGATGTCTAGTTGTCTATAGATGGATTTTGGGTCTCCACTCTGCACTCCACCTCATTTATAATGATATGATTTTTTTGTTCTTTGATGCCTGATATCTGGTCCTCATGATCACACAGACTGGTGTTCTTCCATGTGGACTTGATTGCTTTTCAGCTCAAAGACTGCTTGTTTATCTTCAAGCCTTTAAGACCCCAGAGGCCAGGCATGATCAGCTTTCTTTATCACATTTACTTATGCAGCCACTTTGTCTTCAGTGATTGTGTTAGGAAGGTGAGCATCACCGAATGTCAGGTTATTCAAAAAATGTTCTTACATTTAGTAGAGGCCCAAAGTCCATCTGCTACCTTAGTATTAAACCTGTAATTATATGCACATAGATCTATTTTCCCATCCTCATATATATATATATATATATTCACATATGTGCGTGCCTACATTTAGAAATCTGTGCATGTCCTTTGCCTCCTAGTTCTTTCCTCTATTTACCTTAAAACACTTCTTAATCTACTCCCTGACCATTGCCCTTACCCAGAGAGCAAGAACAGGATAGCAAGGCCAGTATTTATTTAGAAGTCAGAGCCATTTTCTATACTACAGTCTCAGCTTTCTCATGTGGAAATCGTGGAGCTTGGGCAAAGGTGGCACTTCCTGATTTTAAGTAGGGGGATTGACAGATGGGCTGAGCTTACCTGGCCATCTGCTGGGGTATGCATGGCAGGCATCCTTGTGTGAGAAAGGCTGAGGTAGCTCTTGGGAGAGAAGTCCTATCAATCATAAAAATCCCTTCTACACTGTGCTACAAGACTCCCTGGGGATCCTTACCATTTTTCTGGGAGAAAATAAAGCCACAGCTAAATTGAGGCCAGTTGAATTAGAAGAGCTAGGGACATTTAAAAAGTGTAAACAAAAACATAATTTCACATACCATGAACTGCCAGAAGAAGAAACAAATCTGTTTTGGAGAGAGTGCAGATGCTCCTTAGAAGAGAAAATAGAAAGATTTCATCATGTTACTCAGGGATGGTAAGCCCAAAGCTCCACTGGCATCGAGAAGATTCTGATGCATAGTGACCCTACAGGGCAGGGGGAAACTGATGCCCCGGCTCCCCACGGCCCTCGACCCATAAGGGAGCAGATAGGTTCATCTTTGTACAGTGGAACAGCTGGTGGGTTTGAACTGCTCACCTTGCAATTGGCAGTCCACTGCTTAACCAGCCACACCACTAGATCATGGTAGGAGGGACCAATTGTTGGAGAAAGGCATTATGTTTGGTAAAGCAAAGGGCCCCTGAGAAAGGAAGCCCTTCCATGAGATGGGTTGTTACAGCTGCTCCCACAAAGGATGGCCCAGGGCTGGGCAGCATTTCTTTCTATTATACCTAAGATTGCTGGAAGGCATAGTCAACTTGATGACACTTAGCAACAACAACACACCACTTTACCAAAGCACGAAAGGCACGATCTATACAGATTTTACAGATAAAAGATGTTCTAGAAATTTCCTGTTGGAAGCTGGCCCCTCCATCTTCATCCTCAGGCCCTGCCTTTTTTGCTCCTCTACCACTGTGATTTCAAGTTTGCGAGGCAAGGCCAGAGGAGCCCCGTAATGGATATTGGAAGGGTTCTGGGGATTGTGGGTTCTATTACTTGGATCTGTTTCCTGGCTCCATCTGGGCACACATCCAAGCAGGGGCTCTGCGAGTGTAGATTAAAGAGAAAAAAAGACACCTCTAGCCCCTGGCATCACAGGGTGGCACAAGCTCCATGGCATTGAGATTTCTCTAACTGAAGGGGCTAACTTGCCCACTTTGCCACTGACCTATGTTGAGCTTGTTGCCTGGGTCCTTCTGGGGTATTAGCAATGGGAATGAAGGATGATTCTATTGTAGGAAGATGGAGTGGGGCTGGGAGGGGCATCTTGTTTGGAAAGAGGAGCAGAAGTGGGGGTGAGTAGCAGATGCAAGAGCTATATCTCAGACCTAGCTTTGCAGAGTCCTGTGCTTTTGGTGAACTTCTGTGAGATGGCCTTTGGGGGTTTTCAGGTAGTTGGAGGTGAGCTGGGGGTAGGGAGTACTTTGTGAAAGTGGGTAAAGTGTTGAGTGAGCTGAGGGTGGGAGAAGGTGGAAAGAGCCCTCTTTCATCTTCTTTTATTTATCCCTTTTCAGCACTTTTTTTTGGGTAGCAATAGCAGCCCGGGCCTGGAAATTTTGGTTTCTCTTGTGCCTCCAGAGGTCCCTTGGGGTTTATGAAGGTTGTAATGGATGTTGTAAGTGTTTCAAAAACGCTAATGGAAATCATAATACAGCTGTTTCCTGCTTTTTGCATACTTGGTTATGGATGGTCCTGATTAATAAATCATGGGGAAATGAATTAATTATTCCTTAATGATTACATTCTCTTTGGCAGACAACATACTCTGGGACAAGGAGATCATGGGAGAAAAATAGCAAACAAGGGTCGTAATGTTGAAGAAGATGGGAAGGAGCACAAGACCAGAGACTCCTTCCAGCTCCCAGGAAAGAATCCACGTTCTGGCACTGCCTCAAGCAGGTGGTGACCAGGAGAGGCTGGTGGGTATGGAGGGAACAGAGTTTGTTCAAGTCATTTGTTCTCATCACTGCAATTTCAGGGAGTCACTGGGCCAATGACAAGAGATGGCATGTGAAAGCGTCACATGAGAGAGAGTCTCATCTCCCTCCTCTGAGCCAGTTTGTCCAGCAGGCACTGAAGAGCCCAGTACCAAGAGGTTATTCAGTAAGTCTAACTGGATTAACAAATGACTCTTTAGCATTGTGGCAAGGAGAGACTGTCCGGGGTGAGGATGAGAAACAAATAATGATAAGTATAAGAATGAAGAAAATGTTCTAAAATTCGTTGTGGTGATGACTCTACAACTGTCTTTGATGTGATTGAAATATTGAGCAGCATGGTATGTGAATTATATGCCAATAAAACTGCTAAAAATGAAAAAGAGAGATGAATCAGGCCAATGGTTCTCAAACTTCAGAGTGCCTTAGAATCACCAGGAGGACTTATGAAAACACCAATGGGCCTCAGGCCCCAAGGGTCTGATTGAGGGTGGTTTGGAGTTGGCTGAGAACACGTAGTTCTAGCATGCCCTGCAATGGTGCTGATGGAGCTGGTCCAAGCCACATTTTGAGAACCATTCCTCTACTTCATTTCAGGTTCTTCCTCTCACAGTTTTTCCATCACCCTGCCCAGTCTGATCCTTCCTTAAATCTTCCCCTCAACCACTTCCCCCTCCCCTCCCACCCTTCAAGTCCACCTCATTCCTTCCATTCTTCTCTGGTCTCATATCTAGTTTTTTCTGCATAGTCCTGGCATTCTCAGGCATTGATACTTCATCTGAAACATGGATGAACTTGGATCTCTGGAAAAGAAATGCACAAGAGACAGGAGGAATTAAAGAGTCCATCCCCCTAGCCAGCAATGACCAACAAGTGCAGGCAAATATGGTCACAATGGGTTGGCCAGGATGGACTGCTCCTCATCCAGGCTGGTGCAACTTGGCCATGACTCCATGTGACAGTAGAACAAGGACTTCTGTGCACAGGAAGAGGATGGCATCAGTGGTTGAGATGATCCTGAGTGAGTTGAGGAGAGTGGAGAGGGTCTGTAAGTATCCTGTTTACGGTCCTTTAGGGTTGCCTTTGTGCATGCGGGCACTAGAAACCCCCATCCTGCTATAGGTTGTCAAAGAGTAGACATCTATCTGGCTCATGGCAGCTCCATTTACATCAGAGCACAATGCTGCTCCATCTTGCACCATTCCACTGCTCTGATCCATGAGGTGTTCAGTGGCTAGTTGTAGGATTTAGATCTTCTGATCGCTTTCTTCCTAGTCTGTCTTAATCTAGAACAGTGGTTCTCAACCTTTCTATAGCCACAACCCTTTAATACAGTTCCTCATGTTGTGGAGACCCCCAAACCATAACATTATTTTCATTCCTACCTTATAATTATAATTTTGCTACTGTTATGAATCAGGCCACCCCCGTGAAAGGGTTGTTCTACCCCCCAATGGGGTTGAGACCCACAGATTGAGAACCATGGTTTTAGCATGAGAGGTTCTGCCAGCACCCTAAATCCAGACTTCTCACAGTGCCACTCAGGAGATCGGGATGGACTCTGTTAACTGGTCATGGAGTCCAGATTGGTAATAAAGGAACTGGTAAGAAAATGAGGGAGGGCACCAAGGGAAAGAGTGGGGGTATACCTGTGAATAAAAGTAGAGGTTGTCTATTTACCCTGATATTTCTCAGCACTGTGTGATGAGAAAGGAACTCTGGTGGTGTACTGAGTTATAAGTTGAGTTGCTTAACCAAAAAGTCAACAGTTCAACTCACTAGCCACTTTAAGGAGTTGTAGTCTCAGAAAGGGTTACAGTCTCAGAAACCCATAGGGTAGATATGAGTCAGAATTTGGCTGTGTTAGGTCAGATTGACAACAGAAACAAATCCAGTGTCACTTATATATGTACAAGAAAGATCTTTATACCAAGAAATAATGATATCTCAAGAAAGCATCCCAATCTGGACCAACTCATGTCTATAAGTCTGACACTAGTCTTTAAGTCCCTCTTCAGACTCGAGCAGCCATCTGCAAAGGAAGCAGAGGGAAGGAAGATCACAGGCCACTGGATACAAAGTCATGTGGATTCAAGGTTGGTGGAAACATGCAGGAGTCTGGCAGCTCTTAGGGGCAGCAGCTGAAAGTGGAGGAAATCAGGGTCTTCCATATAAGACCATGTGACTGTCTTATGGAAGAACTTTCTATATGTTTTCTCCTTAGATTTGCATAAACACTTTCTCACACAGGCCTTGGCATTTCCAGATTCCTGTCCCCTTTCCACTATTCAGAACCGTCATAAATGTCCTGTCAAAGGGTCATTTACTGTCACTCTTGTTCTAGTGTTGGCTCCATGTCTAGGAGTCTGGAAAGAGCCAATTCAGATCATAAGCAATTTTAGTTTGTTTTCAGTTGGTACAAGCTCTTTCAGTTTTCCCCAGACCCCCATCCTGTCTATTAGGAAGTAACACAAGCCAAATTTATGCTGGAGGCTTTTAAGTGCCAAATTTTAGGCTGTTGTGACTGAATTGTATCCTTCAAAATGACACATTGCTGACTTATCTCTAAAAATCTATGAATGCTACCTCATGTGGAAGTTGGGCCATTGTAGAAGATTGAGTTTAACCTGGGAGTTACTAGAGGAGAGGGAGTGATTATCCAATGTGATTGGTGTCCTTCTAAAAAGAGACAGAGACAAACTGACACCATGGAGATGGGAATTTAAGTTATGTTGTCATGAGCCTAAGAATCCCTGGGCAACCCAAAGTTGAAAGAGACAAGAAAGGACCTGCCATCAGAAGATATCAAAGGGCTCACATCACAGGATCCTAGATGGGGTGGGAGAAAACTGGTGCAAAACTTAAAGTCGTAAGAGATCAGGCCTTCTGGCTGGATAGAGACTGGTGGGAACCCCTGAGTCTATGGCCTATAGTCACCTTTAGGTACAGAATTGAACTCACCTCATGTGGCCCAGTTTTCAGCCAAACAATAAACAGGTTGGTCTATCAGGGGAGCAAAAACACAATGCAGGTACGCATATCTTGGAATAGACAAAATGGTAACTTTCACCCAATGTCATAGTTCAGAGTAGTTGGGAAGAAGAGACGTTGAAACAGGAAGCACCAGGAGGAAGTGGGATAAGTGATCTGACATTAAGCAATGAATAAGGTAAAAGAATCAACCCAAAATGCAACTCAATGATGGCTTGTAGGGACTCACACGGCAGGTTTCTGAGATTATAATGGCTTATGGAAGTAGAAAGCCTGGGTTTCTCTGGAAGAGCTGCTGCTGATGGTGAACTGCCAATTGCACAGACCCAACGAGTAACCACTGCTGCATCAGAGCTCCTGAGATGAAACAAAGTATGTCAGAAATGTTGTACGGAAACCTTGTGATCTGCTCTATAAATCTTTACCCAATTGAAAGGACAGAGGTTAAATACTGTGGAGAGAGTTAACATTAGAGCCAACAGTTTAATCCATGTCAGCCTGACTCCAAATTCATCCTCTTATTTAAAATGTGAATTGGGAGAAGGTTTACAGAGCAGACTGTCAGTTTTACATCCAACAGTTCATATATGTTTCAGCTCATCCATCGCAATCCCTTGAAATCCACTCTCTTATCCAGCACATTTCAGTCTGATATCATTTTAAGTCCCAATGAGCAACCTCTGTGAAACAAAGATAGCTGATGAGGAAACAAGACACAAAGAACCTTCCCTCAGGGACATTTCCTGAATTCCTAAGAGTTCGATGCTCACTGCCCTGAAGGCAATACCAACTCACAGCCACTTTATAAGGCAGGGTTGAACAGCTCCTGTGGGTTTCTGTGCCTGTAACCCTTTTCAGGAGCTGAAAGCCTCATCTTTCTCCCCCAGAGTGGCTGATGGTTTCAAACTGCTGACCATTGAGTTAGTAGCTCACCATGTAACCATCATACCACCAGGGCTCCTGCCACAACTCTGAGTGCTAATAATCAGTCCTAACTGAATTGCCCAACTCATCACTATAGACCCTCATAGATCACAGTGCTTCTGCTCAAAAGCGTCTAATACTTGAACTGCCCCCCAACCCTTAGAACAACAATGGTAGGTTGGAAGATGAGAAAAGTTGAGTAGAACTTCTCTGGTCTCACATTTAGTCTCTGTCCCTGGGCTCCATTTTTCTACCTACCTTCTTCTCTAAGGGTTGATTTTTATGTCACGACACTGGTCCCTCACTCAAACACGTACGTGTCTGAGCTGCCTCACCAATGATGGGCTTGGCTTAGGATCCAAGATTAGCTACCATCCGATACTCAAGCACACTGTAAAATCACTGTTGTTGGGTGCTATCAGGTCAGTTGTGACTCCAAGTAGGTCCCTGGGTCCCATCGGGTTTCCTTGGCTGTGACCAGGCAGTGTAGAGTGTGTATTTGATGATTTGAGGCAGCCTCTATTGGGTGAATGCACCTCTGGTAGCACAAATGGCTACTGGTTGACCTTCTAACTACAAGGTTATCAGTAAAAGCCACCATCTGCTCCTCAGGAGAAAGAGAAGACTTTTTACTCCTAGAAAACTTTACAGTCTGTGTCATTGCGAGGTGTTGAAGGCATCAGATTTCAGGCATCAAAGAATAAAAAATTGAGAAAAAAAACCGTGGGGGCTGAGCTCCGGTGGCATAGTGGTTGTGTGCGGGACTGGGGCCCACTGAGTTGGAAGTTCAAATCCAGCAGCAGCTCTCCAGGAGCAAGGCTGGGCCTCCTACTCCCACCACCAGGGCAGTGATGCCCCCAAACAAAAAACAAACAAACAAAAACACAAAAAAGGTGGGAGGAAAATGGGGAAAAAAAGAACAAAAAATCATATCACTGTGAATGAGGGGGAGTATGCAGTGGTGACGCAAAGCCCATCTGTGGACAACTGGACATGTCCTTACAGAATGGTCGCAGGGAGAAGATGAGCCAGTCAGGGTGCAATGTAGCAACGATGAAACATACAACTTTATTCTAGTTCTTTCATTCTTCCGCACCACCAATTCAAAAATCTGAGTAGGCCCGAGGATGTATACTGGTACAATTCGGAACTGGAATCACATGAAATCCAGGAGAGATGAACCCCTCAGGACCAGTGGTGAGACAGGTGATACTGGGAGGGTGGAGGGAAGATGGTATAGAAAGGGGGAACCAAATGCAAGGATCTACATATAGCCCTCTCCCTGAGGGATAGATAACAGAAAAGTGGGTGAAGGGAGACATTAGAAAGTATGAGAAATAAAAAAATAATAATAATTTATAAATTATCAAGGGTTCATGAGGGAGGGGGGAGCGAGGAGGGAGTGGAAAAATGAGGAGCTGAAACCAAGGGCTCAAGTAGAAAGAAAATGTTTTGAGAATGATGATGGCAACAAGTATACAAATGTGCGTGACACAATGGTTGTATGGATGGATTGTGATCAGAGTTATATGAACTCCCAATAAAATGATTTTTTAAAAGTTACAATCTTGAAACCCACAAATGGCGGGGGCTGGTATGCTCCTTTGTACTTGGTAGAACCTATAGGCTCTACCTGGAGGGTTGAGAAGAGTCAAATTCCACGCTCAGAAACCCTAGGGAACAATTCTACTCTGTCCAATAGATGGTAGTGGGTTTGTTTTTTGGAGTATAGTAAGCAGTTTAAAAAATGTCTGGTCCTACATTCTGGTTGCAGTTTCTGGATGGTGCATTCATTGATGTGCCTGGCTGCTAACTGAAAAGTTTGAAGTTCAAGTCCATCAGCGATACCTCAGAAGAAAGGCCCAATGATGTGCCTATGAAAAACCTGCCACTGAAAGTCATACTGAGCACACTTGATCGGCACGGTAGCACCAAGAGTTTGGATTGACTCTACTGGTAATGAGTGCTAGTGATGGTAGCAGAGGTGGTGTATCCTGGCTTGGCAATAGAATTTTTACCTTCATTGCAGGAGAACTGGTTTGCTACATGATGACAAAGATGTTCAGAGGTGAGTGCCAGGAAGCCCTCTTGGCTGTGCAGTCACTATTATTATCCCCTAGCGGGTGAGGACACTTCAATCAAGTCACCCTTCCTAGAAGTGGAAGAATCGAGTTCCTTGCCTGTGCCACAAAACAATCAAGCTGCCCCCTAGGGAACTCATAGAAGAGGCACCAGGAAGTCTTGGAAGAAGCAGGTGCATCACTGTGCCCAGCCCCTTGGGGTACTTTCTGGGAAGATAAACCCAGTTTAGACTTGGACTGGCCTTAGAACTAGCCAGGCTCAAGGCAGCCTCATTGGGTGGCCCCTCTTGTTTCCTCCTCCCCTTTCCAGTCCTGCCCTCTGTGTTGGGTACCTGTGCTCATTGCTCAGGCATCTGCAGTGGTGACGAGCTGTGTAGGCCTCATGCCCAGGCACGTGGCAGGGCCTGGTTGATGCCCCAGGCTCAATACGCTATGACTTGTCTGCAGCATGAGAGTGTGTCACTCCCCCACTCTGTGTTGTCTGCTCTGCCCGAGGCTCACCAGATGAAGTCAGTCAACAGGTTTAGAGGAAAGAGGACTTGCCGGACAGCCTGGAGACCTGAGTTCTAGTCCTAAATCCTCCTCTCTCCTGCTGCTTGAACTTGGGCAGGCCACTTCACCTTCACCTGGGGGCTTTCAGCTCCTCTCAAAAATGAAGAGGCTGATTAAGACACTTGCTTCTATTCAGAGTGCCATGTGCAAAGGGCATGGGGAGTGGGAGTAGCAGGTAGCAGTGATCTCTCACTTGGGATGTGTGTGTGTGTGTGTGTGTGTGTGTGTAACATGCTGAGTCATATGCCCCAGGACTTTTGAATCAGAATCTCTACTTTAACTAGGTCCCTAGGTGATTTGTGTGCACCTTTGAGTTTGAGAAGCACTGCCTCTATGGTCTCTAAGAGTCTTATTTAAGCTGTAAGAGATCCCAAACACTGTCCTGGCAGATGAAAGGTTGGGAACCACTCCTTACCACAAAGACATTGACACCCAGTCCCTACAGGCAGTGCCTGGGTGTGACATCTCTGTTCTAGTTTTTAAAGGACTATCCCAGAGATATCTCTCTGTCAGTCTGTTGTGCTTTGGTGGCTTTCATGTTGCTGTGATGGTGAAAGCAATCCCACTGGTATTTCTAGCATTGCAGGGTCACCCATGGGGGATAGGTTTCAGATCGTCTAGCCTAAGGAAGACGAGGCATAGACAGGTTGCTCTGCTTCCAAAATTAGCCAATAAACAGCCTAGGTTCATAACAGAAGGTTGTCTCATATAATATAGTGCTGGTAGACAAACCCTCAGGTAGGAAGACATTCAAAATACACAGGACTTTGAACACACCAATAACCTGGAAGATGGTATAGGATGGGCAGGGCGTTGGCTTATGGAACCCCGTAAAATAGAACCAACTCAATAGCAATGAGTAATTCCTCTCCAAACTCAAACTCAAGCTCACTGTCATAGATTCCAACTCATAGTGACCCTACAAGACAGAGTGGAACTACCCCAGTGGGTTTCTAAAACCATAAATCTTTGTGGGAGTAGAAAGCCTTAAAACTAAGGGCTCAACTGATGTCCTTATTTAGGTAGCTTTCTCATCGCCATAAAGGATCTGAAGCAGCTTCTAAGGAAACACATGGATTCTTAGAGCAAAAGAGAAAGAAAAACACAATGAGACTCAGGGAAACATAACTTAGTGGAATAGGTCATGTGAAAAGGCATGTCTGAGCAGGTTGCAGATGTTGATTGTTGTGTTGCTTCAGCTGGGTTCTACATGGCCACATGCAATGCAATGAAGATGAAAGGGAACCCAGGCACTAAGGATCAAGAAAGGAAAGGCTGAAGGACAGCTCAGCAGAGGTTTGTTCCCCTGCAGGAAGATGCCCAGAGTGTCCCAGCTGATAGTTCAACTTGAGCCATGGACGTGAAATGAGGTTACATTCACAAAGCTTGGTGTCCAGCACCAGCTCAGAGGGAGTCTCTTTGCACATTGCATTGGTTTTGCATGTGTTTGTAACCAACACATTAAAATCCACTACCAGTGCCAACTGGACGGCCACAAGTAAAGATGACATATGCCACATGCCCCCCCCCCCCAAGGATTCACAACCAGCTCAAAGCTCTAAAGAAGAGAAGCAGCAACATACAATGTGATAAATGATTGCAGATTCCCCTTGGACATAAGTAGTGGGCTCTGATCCGTTTTGCAATAGGATAGTGAGAACTGAAGGGGGCGGGGATGGATCTTCTTTTTTGATGTCTAGGTCCCCCAAAATATGACCACATAAAAGTCCCACTAGAAGAAATTTTAAGTCTCTAGGTAGTGCAAAGGGGTGAATGTGCCTTTTGTTAACCAAGAAGTTGGAGGTTGAAGTCCACCAACAGGCTCCTTGGAAGAAAGCCCTGGCAATCAACTTCTGCAAAAGCAGCATAGATGGAGCCACCTTGTGTTGGAATTGACTGAATGGCCACCGGTGGCTGAGGAGCATATTATCAGGAAAGCAGTCTCTGGAAAAGGATGTCCTGCTTGATAACTTAAAGAGTCAGCAGAAAAGACACAGTGGCTGCAACAGTGGGTTGAAACATAACCTTCCCGAGGCTGGTGTCAAACTCGTCAGTGTTCGGTTCTCTTGTATGTGGGTCTGCTATAAATGAGAGTCGACCGAATGACACCTAACAACAACAACAACAACAACAACAAAGGCTGCCCACGCCCTCCTGTATCAGTTAGCTAGCAGGCAGCTGAGTTGGTAGTGGGATGCTGATGCTGCTGCAATCCGGAACCGTCAGGAAGTCAGGTCTCCGTGGCCACTAGTAAGCATCCTTGGAGTGTGGGGAAAGCTTCAGCATGGCAAACTCCGATTCCTCCTGGTTCCTTTTGGTGTCTCTGGATGTTAAAGCATTTGCAACAAAGATAGGATATCAACCCAATTCAATTCCTCTTGGCCAGATGGTTCCTGAGTGAAATAAACAAGAAGAAATGGATCAGCCTAAGACTTGAAAACAGACTTTCAAACTCAAGTATGGTAAGACGGGAATCAGATGTGGGGTCATCCAGACTTGGCAGTTACCCCTCTAACTACCTCTCCACTGACAGTGTCACTTTGGGATGACTGTGAAATCACTTTGAGACTCAGTTTCCTTATCTGCAAAATGGGACCTGAATCACTAACTCATAAGGCTATGATATGAGTATGTGAATATGTGATTAGCTCAGTCAATACCAAGGTGTTCATCAAACCTCTTACCACTTCCTTGCAGGGCAAGCTGATTCCTCCCTCTGCCCTCTGTATTGTGGCCCCATAACCTCCTCGGTGACTCTCGGAGATAAAAACAACAAAATACAGAAACTCACAGCCATCCAGTTGATTCTGACTCATAGAGACCCTATAGGAAAAAACAGAATGGCCACTTTGGGGTTCTGAGACTGGCAAGGATGCAGGGGAGTAGAAAGTCTCATCTTTCTCCTGTGGAGTGACTGGTGATTTTGAACCACTGACATTGTGGTCAGCAGACCAACACATAGCCCACCATACCATCAGGTCTCTATTGCATCTCCATTTATAACGTCACTGTCCTCTCTGCCAGCCTTGTGTTTTCTCTTGGGCTTCAAACCACCCCACGCCCTACCTTCTTCTTCACTTTTTTGTTGTAGAGACTTTGACAATAGAGTTCAATTTTTACAGCTGCTTGAACCAGGTGCCATTGAGACGACTCCAACTCCTGCCTCCCCCTCTCCCCCAGTGTGTCAGAGTAGAACTATGCCCTGTGTCCCATGGGGAGATGTAGGTCACCAAGTCTGGGGGGACTCTAACTTCTCATGTAGTAGTTCAGAGTTGATCATGTGCACCATCCGACATCAGTTAAGACTTACAGATTTTTTTTCCAGAGAGTATAGCAAACTCACATGTAACCCCCGTTGCTTCTATATCAGCATATTGCATTTCTGCATCACCAAATAGTCTGAGACGCGTTTCTTAGACATTATAACAGCCATTCAATTATAATGCTCCTCTAATCTTTGCCTCCCTGTGTGCTGACAGAAGTCTTATTTCAAATCAAATAAATAAATTTCCCATAGGCCTTAAACTTCTGGATTGCTCTAAAGTGTCTGATAGAGAAGTCCTCCCCCCACCCCCATGCTCCCCACTCCTCTTGGTGGTATTTACTCTTTGTCTTAGACACCACATCTGCTCCTCTTTAGTGGTCTAACCTTCTCTTGGGAATCCTTAGGCTTGCCCTCCTTCCATGCCCCCAAGGCTAGGTAAGGCTGAAGCTTCTGTTCTGACCTTGGTTTCAAGGGAAGGATTAACAGCCAGACCAAAGGTTGACAAACTTTCTCTGATCAGAGCTAGAAAGTAAATTTCCTAGGTTTTGGGGTCCATTGGGTTTCTCTGTTGCAATGGCTCAACTCTAACTGTCTAAATGTTGAAGCCACAGATGAGCCAGTGAGCCAGTCAACCAAATCTCAATAAAATGGTCCAAGAACCGGAAGTGGGTTGGATTTGCTTCTCTGGCCATGTTTTCTAATCCCCTGCTCTAGTGGTAAGATTCTGAACAATAGAATCAGGTACATTTGGTTTCATCATCAGATTCCTTCAACCATTGCTTCCACTGTGTTAGACAAGTTACCTAACTTTTAAGATCTTTAATATTCTCACTTGTAAAATGGGAATCATATCAACATTTCCTTCAGAGAATTGTTGATGGGATGAATTGGGACAATGTGCAGTTTTCTTGGGCCCAACTCAATGAACCATGAGTTCTGTTCTTCCCTCCCTCTTTCCTTCTTTCTTTTCTTACATTGTACTCCTTCTGCCTGATCTCTCTTCTTTTCCTCGCTGCCTACCTGCTCATCTTCCACAGTGTTATCCAGTCACATCTTCAACTCCTGCCTCAGCCCCTCTCTCTCCTGCCTACACAAGCTGCACATTTACCTGCCAGGTGTACTGTTTGCTCACAGACATTATTTGCCTCTCAAATTCTGCATACTTAAAGGGAAATTGATTCTCGCAGTCATACTCATGCATCTCCAGACCTCCCCACTATGGGGGGCAGCACTGGCTGGAGTCTTTGACAATGCACTGCTTCCTGGTCCTGTTCTTTGGTTCATTTTCCATCTGCATTGTTTCTGTGGGTCTCTCTTCTCCATGACTACAGAGCAGTAGCTGAGTAGTTGAAAGGAGACTGCTGGATTCCTGGCTAAGACATCTCATGTGAAGCCAGTGGTCCTCTGTCAGAAGAGGCTTGCTTGTTGCCCCAATGCTGAAGACACAGGTTACAGTGGCACTTCCAGACAAGGGCAGACTAAGAAGAAAGGTCTGACTATCACAACAGTCCAAGCCTGACCCATCATGGGGATGGCACAGGCCTGGGCAGCATTTCTGTTGACCCTAGGGACTCTGTGAGTTACATATCAGGGACTGCTGGATGGCAGCCAATGACAACTTAGTGTTTGTGGGTCCGGCCCATGCCATCTGCCACCTGAGCTTTCTGAATGGTTTCCTTGTCTTTGTTCTTGCCTTCAACCTTTCTCAACCTAGTCCCAAATGCAGGAAGTAATTAATCTAGAGCAGAGCTACGCCGTAAAGTAATGGAAGACTCCTTATTTG
The DNA here is from genome assembly GCA_004026705.1 of Nesogale talazaci. Classification (NCBI taxonomy): domain Eukaryota; kingdom Metazoa; phylum Chordata; class Mammalia; order Afrosoricida; family Tenrecidae; genus Nesogale; species Nesogale talazaci. The sequence goes on along the minus strand of PVJH01005950.1, from coordinate 47,621 downwards.
TTCTCGGCATCCTACAGGTTCAATGAAGGGTGGCCATTACCCTCTTCCATGGCACCCCACCTTCCCCAGCCGAGGTGTTTTGGAGATAATCAATTTTTTGAGCTTACAGTCTTTCTCTTTGCTTCTTCCCTTTCTATAGACTCTCCTTGAACCTGCATATACCATTTCTTCCTGCCACAATTTCACCACCACCTTAATACTCAGATATTTGCAGATATCTGCAGTGCTGTGAGGCTACAGCCCAATGCCTGGGTGAGCAGGCCGATGGGCTTGTGCGGGAATCTTTTGACTTGGTGTGCCCGGAGCAGACTTGGCAACCCAGTGACCTCCTCGGTAGAGAGGGGAGATGAGAATTCAGAGCTGGGGAACAAGTTTCACCTTCCAGGGCTTGCAGCTGGAAGTGTTCTCTCGGTCTGTGGCTTTGGGCCCTGGGTATCGTGTGTGTGTGTGTGTGTGTGTGTGTGTGTGTGTTTCTGGGCATGTGTATTTCTGCATGGAGCCCCTGGTGGTACATATAGCTAAAGACCTTGGCAGGCCTGGTGATCACCTTCACCCCACATCTGCCACCGAAAGCCCTGTGGGCACAGCTCTATTTTGATACACACCAGGGTTGCTGGAGCCAGATTGATATTAAACAGGATGCTGTTGTCGATGTCATTTCTTGAGATCGGCTATAGAAATCTATCGTGTTTTTGGTTAAAAAATAAGAACAAACTGCAGATGCTTTATCCCTCAAGCCTAAATAGTGGTTTGAGTAGCTTAAAAAAAAGCAGGAAAAGTAGAAATGAAATGGACCTTGGAGTCTTTTTCAAACAAAAAATAACAAAAACTGATGGTTGATGGAAATACCCACATATCACACACTTTAATGGTTTAAATATATTTAGCGTGGTTGTGTAATCATCATCAAGTCAATGTTAGAACAATTTTTTCTTTCATACAGCACTAATCACAATGTATACATACATATTTTGGGTCAGCATTTTTTCTTTCTTGTACTCATGAGTATTAACTTCCCACCTCAGCACCAATCTCCTCACTACAACCCCAATAAGTGATAAATGATTAATCCAGTTAATGCCTCTATAGATTTACCTATCCCAGATCTCAAGTAGAGAAAAGCATACAATGCCCCTCACAACAATTACAAAATAAAACACAAACTTCAATAAAAAAGCAGAAAATAATAAAAATGAGAGCAAATTTAAGATGGACCAAATGATAAAGTGTTAAACATTAACCTAAATACATTTGCATTAATTCATTTTCTGATGAGTTGTGTCTTGTAGTGAGATCAGAGGAGATTTACTGGAGGTTTGATCTATTTCGAGACCCTACTAGTGGATTTGGGGCTTTCACTGTCCTTCATAGACTTCTGCAAACCAGGTTCTCAGAATTTAAGCTCTAATATCATTCCCTTCTCTGACCTTGGATTTTCTTATTTACAACCTTGTTGTGCTTCTTGTGCATGGCCTTACCTGATACGTCACTTAGATGACTGCTGGTTTTAATATAGGTGCTTATGTCCCCAGACATTCTTCTTTCTCATAGTCACGCACCATTTGATTATTTTACACTTTTCTACAACACCCATATCTTCAGTGATTTCTTCATGTGGGAAAATATGCAAAGTTGTGGAGTCAGAATTGATTTTATGGGAATCAGGTTACTGGTGAATATTTCTGTGTGTATGCAGGGACAGGTGGGAGGATGTATGTATGTATGAGCATGTACATGTTTGAGTAAGATAGATGTGGGCATTGAAATGACACTGAGGCTTTTATGTGTGCACGTGGACATGGGTTCCATGGACAGGGGAGAGAATGTCTTTCTAAGGTGAAGGAGTGGGAAGCACTGGCGTGTGTGATGTGTGTGGGTGGAAACAATGGGTGAGTGTGCATGTGGGGAGGGCGTGTGTTTGTGAGGATGTTCATGTGTCTGCGAGGTGTGTGTGAGATGAATATGTGCATGTGTGGGAGTGTGGGTGTACATGGGATGTGTGCATGGTGTTCACCATCAGAAGAGACATGCAGGTAAAGAATTGTGAGTGTGGGTATCCACCCTCACTTCCGTGAATCCAGTTTCAAGCCTGTAGGACAGAGAAGAACTGCTCCTTACGGTTCCAGCGACTGTGAGCCTTTGTGGGAATAGACAGCCTCATTATTATCCCAAGAAACAAGCATCTGCTGGGTTTGAACCAAACTTGCAATTAGCAGGCCACTCTTTGAAGCACTTTGCCACTGGAGTTCTTGGTGTGGCAGTCTAGTCTTGAATAAAGAACTGTAGTCCTCACTTGATCTCGCCTTGGGACGTATCCAGGGGCGGGTTTCTGGAAAATAGCACTGACTACCATTTGTTTTTCAGTGCTGAAGGATGCCTCCCAGCTGGCAATATCCCACCAGTCTGGTGACTTGACACTGCCTCTAGACTTATCATTCTCTACAGGAAGTGCCTACAAAGTGAAGCAACAGTGTTTCTGGCAGTGCAGAGACAGTGCTAAAATGAAAAGGCAGCTGTGTCGCTGGGCACATGGTTGGGCTACAAAAACAAGACACCCAGGCCCTCATCTCCTGCTGGGATCTTTTGGGTGGCAGGGGCGGGTAGGCCTTCTGAAAACTGTTCAGGCTGCAGGTGTGGACCAGACCCTGCACCAGGAAAGTGGTCTCCTTATCACTGTGCGCGTGGATGGAGGGTCAATTCTAAAGGGCAAGTCAGGAAGGATGGCGTCAGTGTCTGAGCTCAGAAAGAACATACTCTGCCTCTTGCTCCAGAGAAGTGGGGAACTGGTAGAGCTAGTTAAAACCTGCCCGTACATCGTGAATATATTGAGAGATTATACTCAGACCAAAAATTATAGAGAGTAAGAAAATTGAAACTAGTTATTTGTACAATTTTTTTTTAGCATTGGAGACTTATAAGTATATATCTATGTACAAATACTTAATAAAAAAACCAACAACTCTCCCAACCCACGGCCATTGAGTGGATTCTGACTCACAGTCACCCTATGGGACAGAGTAGACTGCCCTGGTAGGTTCTGACACTGCAAATCTTGGTGGGAGTAGAAAACTTCATCTTCTTCCTACAGAGTTGCAGGCAGCAGCCCAGTGCCTAACCCAAGGACTCCTCTCTTACAAGGAAGATCAGTTGATAACCCCCTAAAAGTTTATATGCTCTGAACAAATATGTGGGTGTGGGTGGGGTGGGGAGGTGAGTGGCCTTTGAGTTCCACCTGCTTGTTCTCTCCCCTATACCTCAGCACCTGAAGGGCCTTGGCAGAGCACAGCTTGAAATTGTTCCTGGGGACCTGATCACTTTCTCTGAGAGGAAGTAAAATGGCCTGCCCAAGCTCATTCATGGGTGCTCCTGTACGTGAACACTTCCTGAACTGGATATGGAGTTTAGCAGCACAAGGGAAAGGAGGGAGGGAGATCGCTCTATGAGTGGGCTGGCCGGCTTAGAGGGCACAGGGGAGCACAGAGTTTGGAGAATGATGGCAGAAAGGTCTCTCAGTGTATTGTTGGCTGCTAACCACAAGGCCAGTCGTTCAAACACACCAGACACTCCTTGGGAGAAAGACAAGGCTGTCTGTTCCTGTAAGGACTGACTGGCTCAGAAACCTTTAAGAGCAGCTCGACCCTGTCCTGTAGGGTCTCCATGAGTCACACTCAACTTGATGGTGATGGGTTTGATTTTCATTGGTGCAATATACTTATAAGATAAGGCTTAGAATTAGCATGATCTGTGATGCATCATCTTTTGCTCACAGATTTGGAAACAGGCATGGAGAGAGAGGTGACATTGCTCTACATCACACAACCAATAAGGAAAAAAGAAAACTGGATTAAAGTCAGACCATTTGACTTTCATCCATATTTTCCATGTACAAGGTGAGGTGCCCCATGCCGGGCATTATCATTGTATAGGCAAGTGCATTAGCCACAGGGTGAACCTGGGTGTCTGAACTGGGCATTCATGATCATCCGCCACCCATCTGTCAGCTCATTATGCTGTGATGACTTGCCTGTAACGGAAACGTCTATGCCTTTGGTATTCAAATACCAGCAGGGTTGCCTGTGTTGCAAAGTGTTAGCAGAGCTTCCAGGCTGACAGACTAGGAAGCAGCCTGGAGATCCATTTCCTAAAATCAGTGAGAAAATAGAAGATCATTTGAACTCAGGAGAATATGTTCTCATAAAATGACACAGAAACTGCCAATCTTTTGTACAGTTATACATGAGATTTCCATGAGTTAGAGTTGATGGCAATAAATAGCAACAAAATAATGACCTGTGCTGTGGTCAGAGGGGCCCTGGTGGTGCAGTGCGTTATGTGTTGGGCTGCTTGGTGCAAGATGAAGCTCTCTACTTCTGTAAAGCAATTAAAGTCTCAGAAAGCCACAGGGACAGTTCTATGAGCCAGAATCCACTCCGTGGTAGTGAGTTCATGGTCAGAGTGCTCATTTGGAAACACATTTTCAAAAATGTCAAGCTTCCACCTCTGTTGACAACCCTTTGGTGGCTGCCCACTGTTCTTAAAATAATGGCCAAACTCTCTAGGGAGGCTTTCAAAGCTCTCCTCATCCTGACTTCTTCCCCCCTTGAAGTCACATTCTCCCCTCCACTCACCCCTGCCTTTCAATGAGTCCAGAGGCCTCACTGTAGGGCCTTTGCTCAACTCTTCCCTCTTCAGATAGGTTTTCTGAGCAACCATTTGGTGTGCAGTTTATTATCACCTTTTCCAGGAAGCCTTCCGTGATCTCACTTCCTGTGTGAGGAATGCATCATCTCAATTCAATATCCTCATAGAACAGATGTTCTTTCTCTTCCTAGTCCTCACCCAACTTCCTTACTGCACCTCTGTTGCTATTCTTTTTGATTCATGTCTATCTCATGCATGACATTGCAAACTCCCCAATAATAGAGTCTTCCTGTAACTGACTCTTCATGGCACCCCTAGGACTTTGCACAGGGCCCAAAATGTTCTGGCGAATAAGTCAGCCAATCAGTGGTCCCTTCTTTTTTTGAGGTACCACAATCCAAAGTCTACTGATGGCCACCACCCATCTCACAGTTTGTTACACTGTGGTGGCCTGTGTGGTATTTTGATGCTGGAAGCAATACCACTGGTATTTCAAACACCATAAGGTATTACCTCTAGTGGACAGGTTTCAGCAGAGTGCCCAGATGAAAGCAGACCAGGAAGAAAGACCTGGCATTTACTTCTAAAATTTAAGAAACAAAAACAATGAAAATTAAAAGCCAGTGAGAAAACCCTAGGATCACAAAAGAATTTTATCTATGATGAAAAGTTGCCCTGGTGGCCTTGCGGGTTAGGTGCTGAGTTATTAGCCATAAGGTTGGTAGTTCATACCCACCAGGCAATCCTCAGGAGAAAGACCAGACTGTCTTCTCACAGAAAGATGGTCAGTTTTAGGAACCTTCCGTAGAAGTGGTTCTCAATCTTCCTATCACCGTGACCCTTTAATACAGTTCCTCAAGTTGTGGTGATCCCTCAATCATAACATTATTTTTGTTGCTACTTCATAACTGTATTTTGGCTACAAATTCGGTGACCCTTGTGAAAAGGTCATTCATCCCCAAAGGGGTTGCAACCCATAAGTTGAGGACTGCTGCTCTATAGATTGACTATGAATCAGGAGTCAACTCAATGGTATTGTGTGTAGTGCTGGAAGATGGATGCTAACTTGCAAGACAATACACACTAGATCTGTAAAAGGACTCAAACATTCCCTCTGACTATGAAGTTGCAACGGGGTGAGGCAAGGTCTGTTTGGTTGTACATGGTTGGGTAATCCTGGTACTGGGTTACTAACACAGCTCAAGTCACCATGCATTGGAGGTAACTAATAACAAGTAGCCACATCAAAGTGCTCTGAAATGGAGGCTGAGTCTGTTTACTCACTTTGCATTATGCATTTGGTAACATGATCTGACATTGCTCAAAAAGTGTCTTTCCCCACATTCTCTCTTCTCAATCTTTGAAACAATCAAGGTGGGCGACTGCATCCCCTTTAACTGGTGAGCTACTGAGGCTTGGCATGTGACGCACTGTGGTGACCCTTAGAGTGGAGGTAGCCAGATGTTCTGCTCCTTCATCTCCTTCCACACCCTCTCTTGGGCACATGGTCACCCTTCTCCACTGAACCTGAACCCCGTGGCTTAGGAGGTACTAGGTAAGAATTCTGTTCTGTTACTGGAAGGAAGTTCTTGTCTTACTAGGAGAAATGTTTACTTTTGGAAGACAGAGGACACTGCAAGAGAATTTTACATAGTAGTAGTAAGAAAACATCACCAGCCATCATCACTGACCTCCATCTTCCTTGCCCATCTCATGCACATCAAGTGTTTGTAAGGTTCCCACATAAGATTCTCAGAAATGTTTATGGGGGTAGCAAGGAGTTCTGGGAAATGTAGTTCCAGGGTGTTGTAGTGGATTCCATGCATGCTCTGCTGAAATCTCCACCTCCACTCCCACTCCTTTGCCCTGTCTCAGCTCTAACAGTGGACTCCAACATACTAACGATCATGTGGGTTGAGCAAACCCACTGTCACAGAGTTGATTCCCTTGGTCCCTACAGGGAACTCAAAGAGCAGAATAGAACTGCCTCAGGCTTTCCAGGGCTGTAAATCCTTATAGATGTAAAAAGCCTCATCTTTCATTGGTCAAGCAATCGTTGGGTTGAAACAGCTGACCTTGTGGTTCACAGATAGCCTGAAAAGCAGCTGGTGGGGCTGCACTTACCCCGGTGTCTCCAGGGTCCTTCTGCCTGTTACTAAGCAGGCATATTGTTGCAGGACTGGGTCTTGAAGATGGTTCAGGACTGGGTTTCACTCTGCTGTGCAGATCATGTGGGGCTGACTCATGGGCCCTAAGAACCACAGAGCCCTCTCCCCAAGCCACTCTTCTCTGCTCCCATTTCTGAAGGCTAGGCACAAACCCCAGAGTTATCCAGCTATTGTTTCCTTCTAGCAAACCATCAGTGACCTCTGCCTTGAAACCTCAAATCAGTAGGAAGTGGACCTGGCCAATTCGATTATAAGTCTTTGGCCACCAATGGCAGAGGGCTCTGGTGTTAGCTCTCTTGGAAGTCCTGCCGGCATCTAATCTCAGGGTGCTGGGGACCAGGTCACCCACTATCTTTTGGACTCCTCCAGACACAGTCTTGCAATGATTTGCCTCCTTAGTTACAGGCAGAAGGACCCTGGAGACCCAGGAGTAAGCAAAGTCCCACCAACTGCTCTGGGGAAGAAGGAAGGACCCTCTTCTTCTGTAAGATGTACAGACCAGGCCATCCTATGGGGTCGGCTCATGGATGTCTTTTTCCCTGAGCAAGCTTCATGCTTTAGTTAGCAGCAGTCCTGAGCTCCTGATTTCTGGGTCTCCGGGCTGACAGCGGGCATGAGTGAGAGGCTATACAACAGCTTGTGTGTGAGGGGGAGCCGGGGAGGGAGCCCTGCTGAGGGGAGGCAAGGAGGTGAGGGGCAATGCTGAGGGCAGGCACTGCAGAGAGTGGACATTGACCTCTCCCAAGGGTCCACTCCCAAGTGTCCCATCCAGATGGCCTCAGGGAAGAAGAAAGTGAAAAGGCCATCCTGGGTGGTTCTGCTCCACTTCCTCCCTCATCCAGTGCTCCTTCTGGGTCCCTGCAGCTGTGGGGACTTTCCACCTCTGGGTGCTGCTAACTGTTCCTCGTCTTTGTGTGGTGGCGTTGGATGGATTCTCACCTTGGAAGTCAGCATGGCCTCTCCATGCTCATACTACACACTGCCGGGGCAAAGACTTCCCATCTGTATTGCTGGGCCCGTCGTAGCATAGCAAGAGTAGGAAGGACCCTGGAGACCCTCTCTGCAACCTTCATGAGGAAGAGTCCCCAGGAAAGGAAAATACTACTGGCCCCGCATTCACCTGCCTGGTCCACCACAGACCCTACCAGAAGCCAGGCTTACAGTGTCCCTAGTCAGGAGCTTCCTCTGACAATCCTCAGACCACTTGCCCATTCCAGCCCCCTAGTCACCCTGCCAGGCAGGTCCTGCATCGACTTACCTGGTCCCCTGGGAGCCCTCTGGAAGGGAGTTCACACTGTCCAGTTTACCCCGGGCAGATAGCCTCAGCTGCCCGGCGTCTGCATCCCTCTTCCTTCGCCCACAGCTGAGCTACACGCTCACTTGCTCCAGAGGCACCTGGATGTTGACGGTATACCAGGCGACCCAAAACAGCAGACTGAAGGCCAGGAGCAGGGCCCCCGTGTAGACCAAGAAGTCCCAGTAGTTGAGCGGGGCCAGAATTCCCACCAGCAAGATGGCCAGGCCAGCCACATCGATCACCAGGGCCAGGTAGAGGAAGATCGCACACCGCCCCAAGCTGCACCTTCTGCAGGGCCGGCCCAGGAGCATGGCCGGGAGGAGCCAGGCAGCAGGGCCTGGGTGAGATTTGCATGGGAGGCTGCCTTCCCTCCCGGCTGGGTGTGGGCGAATGAGGGAGCCACAAGGAAGTACCAGCAGATCGGCACCTTCAGGCGCCCAGCAACCAGTGGGGCAGGATGTTTCTCAAGTGTTTCATGGCTCAGGAATGAGACAGATGCCACAGGCTGACAACATTGTAAGTGGACTGGTTGTCACTGCTGTCAACCACGTGACATGGCAGAGCAAGCATCAGGTGACTTTAAAGGTGGGCTTTAAAAACCTGAACCCTCAGAAAAGTGAGGTGCCCGTGACCATGGGAGGTCTGTGCTATACTCTGGTCTCTGTGTGTCCTGGGCAAGCCCTACCTTCTCTCTGCCAGCCCCGTTCTTCCCCTGTATGCTGTCATTGCTCTTGTTGTTAATAGCTACTGAGTCTGATGCTGACTCATGGTGACCCCCTGTAGGGCGTCAGACCTACAGTCTAGGTGTACTTCCTAGACTGATTTTGGAAGTAGACCCTCAGGTCTTTCTTCCTAGTCTGTCTAAGCCTGGAAGTTCTTCTCAAGTCAGTTCTGCAGCATAACACCACACAAGCCTCCACAGGCAGACAGGCATGGCTGCAGTATTTGACTCTGGCCAGGAATTGAACCCAGAGGTCTGGCATAGTGAATGAAAGATTTCTACCAACTGACCGTGGTGGTAGGTGATAGCATGGCATTCCTTTCCCCATCTCCTCACTCTGCCCTACTCTTCCTGTGAGGAAAAGAGACTTTATGCCAAAGGGATGGGAGAAAGTTTGTTGACACGAATAGACCCTGAGTTGATGCTGTCAGAATTGGTCAATATCCACCAGAGAGAGATTTGCCTGTCTCCTACATCCACAAACATTGAAAGCTTCCTCCACAGCCTTCCACTGAGAGGCAAAACAAAGGCAGAGAGGACAGGGAGGGGGTTACCAAGAGTAGTGTCAGCACAGTGCAGAGCAAAAGGCCACTCCAGGCAGAAGTCGAAACATGTTCCCACTGCCCTTTGCCTCTGTGTATTTTCCAGATGGATTAGCTTCCTATTTGCTTTCTCTGATAAGGGGCTATACCTGTGTGTTCTTCCAGCCATTGCACACATACCTGGGGCTTACGTGTAAAGCAGGGTGATTGTTTTGCTGGGGCCACCTCACAGCTGACCACAGTGAACATTCACAAGTAAAAACTCAGCAGCTGCCCTTGATCACTTCTGACCTTGAACAACCCTCTCTGTATCTTAGTTTCCCCAGAAAAGGGAAAGAAATTATATCCATTCTTTTTTTTTTTTTGCCTTCCCTAGGGGTTGAGGATAAATAAGGGGTCCTACCAGATTTTTTAAAAGTCCTAATGGTGTAGCGGGTTATCAATTAATGGTATAGCGGGTTATCGATTGAGCTGCTAACTACAAGGTCAGCTGTTCGAAATGACCAGGTGCTTGGAGGGAGAAAGAGGAGGCTCTCTAGTCCCGTAAGAGTTGCAATCTTGGAAACCCACAGGTGCAGTCCTGCCCTCTGCCCTGTCCATAGTGCCTGTAGATGCGATGAGTCCAAATCCCCTCCCCAGCAGTGAGTTTTGGGATTTTAGTGTAGGCTCTGGTGTGCAGAAGAAACCAGTGGGAGGGAGAATTGGTCTGAAAAGGTCTTGGGAAGGACTGACTCTTTTTTTTGCGGGGGGGTGGGGGGTGGGGGCAATCACTGCTCTCCGGCGGTGGGAGTAGGAGGCCCAGCCCCACTGCTGGAATTGAACCTCCGTCCCTGTGGGCTGCAGTCCCACACACAACCGGACTGACTCTTTTGAGGAGAGGAAGTACTGTAGACTGGATTTAGACCAGTCTGACTGGACTTGGTCAGGCTCAACGGGAGAAGTTGTTAATGTGACACCACCCCCCCACCCCCCCACCACTCCGGGCTGCATTCTTCGCTGTTGCCCTGCAAGAATTAGGGACCCTATATAGGAATGCCCCCAAGGAATTGGACCCAGGACTTCCTGTGCATTGTTTCCAGCTTGAGCAGGAGGGAAAAGGTAGGAAAACCGGTGAGACAGGGCAATCGCCTCTCTCTGAGACAGATTGAGCACGCCAATGTGGCCAGGCAGCTGTTCTTGGGTCTGTGGTGTGTCCTAGCCTGTGTGCACGCACCCAGGCTCCTTTGCAGTGTCCTGTGAGCATGTGCTGAGGGCGCCTGTACAGGGAGACTGCTGTCCCTACTCAAGAACACCAGGAAAAAAGAAACCTCACTGCCACCGAGTGAATGCCAGCTCATAGTGACCCGATAGGGCAGAGCAGAAATGTCCCTGTGGACTTCTAAGGCCAACCGTTTGGAAAGTCCCACTTCCCCCGGGAGAAGCTGGGGTTGGACCTTGCGGTTAGCAGCCTGAGCTGCAATCACTATGTCTACAGGACTCCTTTCTGTCTCTATGAGGTGTCACAGTGGGGTACGTGTTTGGCTGCTAATCACAAGGTCAAACAAGGTCAGCAGTTTGAAACCACCAGCCACTCCATGGGAGAAAGCAGACACTTTCTATTCCCATAATGAGTGTCAGTCTTGGAAACCCACAGGGGCAGGCAGCAGTCTCTCCTCTAAGGTCAATAGGAATGAGAAGGGGCTCAATGAGAGGAAGTTTCTTTGAGTTGAGGTGGGAGGCCAGTGTCACTCACAGTGACCCAATAAGAAACCCTGTGGATTTCCAGGGCTATCAATTTTTATGGGAACAGAGAGCCTCTGCTTTCTCCCAGAGAGCAGCTTTTGGGCTCAAACTGTGAAGCTGGTGGCTAACAGCCCAACTCATGATCCACTCTGTCTCCAGGGTCACTCTGGGCTCAGTGCCACCTGATGGCAGTCAGCTTTTGGTTTTGTGGGTGGGTGGTGGAAAGGGGAGGAAAGAAGAGGGCCTTGCTTGGGGGATGCTGAGCTTTTATTAAGCATGATGGGAAAATCTGGGACCTGATCATAGTGAAGGCTATACAGCATGAGAAATTCAATTGCTATCATTGAATTGATCCTAAAAAAATGTTACTGTGTCAAGTTTTTGTTGTTGTTATATACATACCACAATTAAATTAAACCAAAATAAGAGGAGTAGGTAATAGTGGAAACCTTCTCCCCACTATCTCTACTTTTGGGCAGCCCTGCTCAATACCTGCTAACAGCAAGGTCAGTGTTTAAACCCACCAGCTGCCCCAAGGGAAAAAGGTGCTCCTGTGAAGATTTACAGCCCCAGAAAACCTGCATAGGTTCACTATGAGATGGGACCAATTCAATGGTAGTGGTAGTTGTACTGTTATCAAAGATCCCTCCGGTGGTGCATTGGGTTAAGTATCAGCTAATCTCAAAATACATAATCCCAACCCAGTAGTTGCTCTGCAAGAGAAAGAGCAGGCTGTCTGTCCCCTTAAAGACGTACACTCTTCGGAGCCCCCGGGGAACCACTTTTCTCCACCCTGCAGGGTCACCCCCCCAACTCCCTGGCAGTGAGTTGATTCTAACTCATAGCAGGCCCCTAGCACTGCTCTGAGAGTGTTGTAGAACTGTTCCGTTAGGGTTAAGACTTTAATTCTGTGTAGGAGTGGAAATCCTCATCTTTCTTCCTCAGAGCAATGGCTAGTTTTGTACTGCCGATCTCACGTTAGCAGTCTAACTCGTAACCCACTACACCACCAGGGCTCCTATGACAGGGTTCCTAGGAAGCAGACTTGACTCAGTGGCAGTGGGTTTGATTTGGGGGGCTGGTATTCTTAACCTCAAGAGAAAATGAACCTCACTTTTAATAGGAAATGTTTAATAGAGTGCACACCGATAACAAAGCAATGCCATGAAACTAGACTAGAGGCCCTCATACCGGTTCTGTGCTGGGCTGAACTCCAAAGAAAACAAATGTACTGCTGTGGAGTCCATTCTGACTCAGTGACCCCATAGGACAAGGTAGAGCTGCCCCTGTGTGTGCTTTCTGGAGGGTAGCTCACTCCATGGGCACAGAAAGCCGTATTGCCTCTTCTAAGGGTCAGCTGGAGGTTTCCAACGGCTGACCCTGTACTCAGCAACCCAGAGCATACCCCCACTCTACCGCCATGGCTCCGGGTTCTAGAGAGTAAATAATTTACACTTTGTGAGTTGGAAGGTCCCTGGCACTACTCCTCAGCTCTATGGTGCTGCAGTGTTATAGGAAAGAGCCACGATGGTATGTAAATAATGGGTGGGTCTGTGTTCCAATAAAATTTTATTAACAAACCAGGCAGTGAGCCAGATAGGCCACATCTCTTGAACTGGATACTGTTTGCCTATTGAAGTTGCCTGTTCTCAGGAAAAGGGCCTGAGAGTCACAAAAGTTAAAGGGGCCAGTAAAACATTGACCAGATGCTTATTCCTGTATTATAGAATATGAAATAGCATGAAAGAGAAGATACAATTTGTTTAAATTGTGAATTGGGTGAAGGTTTACAGGACAGATCATACTTAAAAATCATTTTATTGGGAACTTATACAGCTCGCATACATCCTTACATACATACACACATAGATCATAAGTTTTTATCCACCCCGCATCACTGCCCTGGTGGGAGTAGGAAACCCAGCCTTACTCCTAGAGAACTGCTGCTGGATTTGAACCACCAACCGTATGGGCTGCAGTCCCGCACACAACCACTGTGCCACCAGGGTTCAGCTCATAGATCATACTTTTTAATGTGAGTCTGTGTCAGCTGAAATCATGCCATGCCTGTCCAGTGGCACAGTGTCATAGCATTGGCCTGACCAGTCAGTTTCATCCATTCCTCACTCTGGAAGCAGCCCTAGTGGAGTGGGGGTCAGCAACTCAAACCAGCAGCCATTCTGTGGAAGAAAGATGGGGCTTCCTACTCAGACAGAGCTGCAGTCTCACATACTCACAGGCACAGTTCTACCCTGTCCTGTAGGGTCACTGTGAGCTGGAATGGACTCTGTGGGGGTGAGTTTGTTTTGGTTTCCGAGACTGGAACCTAGAACCATTATGTTCAGAAATGCACGCACCTGGATCTTAGACTGCACTAGCTCCCATCCAGGCAGCCCTGACTGACAGCCACCTCCCACACAAGGAGGCAAATGATTACACTGGCCCGATCCATAGGATGTTAACTGGATGAGTTTCAAAGTTGATTGCCAGACCTTTCTTTCAGGTCTGTCTTAGTCTGAAGCCTCTGCTGCCACACACTCAGCATCGCAGGGACATATACATCTCCGCTGACCAAAGGGTTGCAACTGTCTATGAGGTACTCTGGCCAGGAATTGAACCTCGGCCTTCCAAACCCACCTGGCACCTCTGGTCCCATAAAGATTACAGTCAAGGAAAACCCTCTGGGGGAGTTCTACTTTGTCACATGCAGCCCACGTGCACCAGAATTAGCTTAATGGCACCCAAGAATGTTACCACTGCCCCCTTCAGAGCACCTACCAGCTTCTAGTGTTGTTTCTCCTTCCTCAACCAGGAAAGTTGCTGAGCTTGTCCGAGCTTCTGGAATCCATGCTTCCTTCCTCAGTTTGCAGCTCCATACCCTCCTCAGCCCTCTCCTGCTTTTGCTCTCCAAGGAGCTGCTTCCAACTGCCACCACCTTCATCCCACTCCCAGTCCTACCCCTGCCCACCAGCTCTCTCAGCCTGCTGCTGGTCTGGCCCCTGTTTAGCAAGGACTTGTGTTTCCAAGTAGATACATTGCCCCACACTACTTTTATGGGTACATATTATCCCATAGCGTATAAACAATAGCTCAATCACACCAAGGAGAGTTGTACAGTCATCACGACAGTCAACTTTTGAACATGTTCTTCAGTCTTGTACACAATTGCTCTAGTCCCCCCCCCCATAACTCCTCAAACACCCCTGTTTTAGCCCCAGAGATCATTAGTCCAGTCATTGTCTAGATAGATTTACCTGTCCTGGATTTCATGTACAGAAAAACATTAAAAAACAAATGACAACAAAACCCTAACAAGAATAGCAAAGTAAAATAGATAAAAATCTCAATAGAAAAGAAAGCACCAACATTGTCTTTTAAAGCACCTCAGACGTCCACCCACATTCCAGAACCATGAGAGTTTCCCAGATGCCCCTTAGGGCTTCTGAAGTTGGGAGATTTTGCCCAGGGCTGTATTTCCATTTGTCTCATGGTCACCCAAAAACAAATGTCTCCCCTCCTGGCTTCCACAGTTATGCTGTACTCATGCCAACTCTCCCCAACACCCCTGTTGAATCAAGTTAGTTCCTTTCTTAGTCAGCTGACAGTTGCTTTTATAATAGTATTTATTCATTACAGGTTATTGAAATGATTTGTTTAGTCCTATGTCTTCCTTCCTCAGCCAGGCAGCTCCATCAGTCAGGTCACCCTGCAGCAGTGTTTAGTGAGTACGTGTGTTTTGTAATTTCTCAAAGGGTGCTCCTAGTTCATTGGGAACTGAAGTTGTTTCCCTGGCATTGACTTCACTCAAAATCTTTCTTCTCTCTTGTTTCTGAAGGAGTTATGCCCCCACTCAGTGGGGTCGGTCCTATGACCCACCCTTAGGAATCAAGCTCTCCAGTAATCTCTGCTCTGCTCCTTGTCTCCCCACAAACTCTTAGTTTTCCTGCCTGTCTGCTGGCACTCAGCTCTGAATTGATTGCTGGGAACTCAGAAAAAGATGTCAGAGGGATAAATCCTTGCGCACATCACTAGACACAATGTTTGCGGGGTTGGATACTTAACCTGATGTTTTGGTCTCCATCTTTCCCCCCTCCCCCCTGCCCATAGCAGCCTCAGGGGCAATTGACTGCAAAGCCTGTTAGCAGGATTCCAGGTTTAAGATGTCACAGGACGACATTGTTGGTTTGTAATCAGTTTTATTGGCACTTCATCCACATATCATGCAATTCAATAGTTCAATCATGTCAAGAACAATAATTATCACAACCATTTTTAGGACATTTTCTTCTTCCTTATACTCAGTCTTATTTGTGTAATCTTGTTTTCAATTATGTCACAAATACACACAACAAAACATTCTCCAGTTCATTGTTCTATCAACCCTTCCTCCAGCTCAGGGGCTCTGTCTCCAGCCACAGGCTCTCGGACGGGATGTTTAGGTTTCATTGCCTCTTTGGTTTTTGGATCTTGAAGAAACTAGCTTTCAGCTTTTGAGCAGCCAGATATCTTCCACCTGTGGAAGATATAGCTATCACCTACATTTTCTGCCTCTGAAGTTTAATGGGAAGCTGGTATCCCACCACTAGTACATGCTGCCATGTAGTGGGGGTCTGTATCACTGTATGAATCAGAACTAGCCAGTCATAGTCCACCAACCCCAACTCCCTCAGCGACCTTATTGGACACGTGCCTCACTAATTGCATCAGAAATTATATTACAAAAAAATATTTTTCATTTCATTTAAAATACCTTCCATTCCTGAAAACACATGGTTTCAAGAAAAGAAAAAGAAAAACCTCAAAGCAGAAAATAATGAAATCTTGAAAGGATTCAATGCAAAGTCAGCTGTGCATAAGCAAGAAAGCTATGATGCCACTTTCAGTAAAATTCCAGCTTGGAAAGGGAGGAGGAGAAAGGGGAGAAGGAGAGCACATGTCACTCAAACAACAGTGTAAAAAAATGCATGCCACAAATGATTAATGTTCTCCACTGCTAGGGAAAATTGTTGGGGGTTTAAATCCACCCAGAACCACCTTGCAGGAAAGGCCTGGTCCTCTGCTTCTGAGAGATCACAAGCTTGGGAACCCTCTGGGTTGTAGTCCTACACTCACACGCATGGGCTTGTCCTAATGTAGGATCCACTCAATATCACCTGATTCAAACCCAAATCACAGACTTGCTGCTGCCAAGCCGAGTCTGATTCATAGCCCCCTGTGGGACAGAGTAGAACTGCTCTTTTCAGGCTATAAATCTTTACCTCTTTTTCCTGTGGAGTGCTCTGTGGGTTTGAACTCCTGACCTGTGGCTAGCAACCCAGTGTGTACCTCACTACATCACCAGGGTTCCTTCAGCAACTGGCAGTTTTAGGATACTTATGATGGAGGATGTCAATGGTATATTATGAAACCATCAAAGAGGAAGCCAAGTGAGTCCTCATAAGGAACTGGTGTTTGGCTCTGAGGAGAGATCCACAGGATGAGTAGGCCATGCACAGTGAAGAAGATACAGTGGCGATGGCACTCTAGGCAGGGGCAGCAGTCCATAGAATGTCAGCCTAGACTATCAGGAGGCATATCTATTGTGATTAGAAGAGAGAGGAGAAGGGGATGAGGTGGACAAGAGTCTTGTTACTCTCTGTCTCCTAAAGGCAACGAGAAGTTTGGATCACTAAGCTTAACCCACTAGCTACTTCTAAGATGAAAAATCAAGGACTCTACTCCTCTGTAAGAATATACAGTTTAGGAAACCTGACCTAGGCCATGATATTTTCCATTGCCTCATATGCATGTGAATGTTGGACATTGAATGAAAATGACCAAAGAATCCATGCATTTGAATTGTGTTCCTGGGAGAAAAATATTGAAATTGCCATGGACTGCTAAAAGGACAAACTACTCTTCCCAGGAAGAAGTATGGCCAGAGTGTTCCTTGAAGGCCAGAGTGGAGAGACTTCATCTTACAAAATGTGGACATATTGTCAGGAGAAACCAGTTCTCAGAGGAAGACCTCTTGCTTGATAAAGTAGGGGGCGCCGAAAAAGAGTCAGGCTCTCAATGAGATGGCTTGGCACAGTGGATGCCACAGTGGGCTCAAGCATAGTTGTGAGGATGGTACAGGACCAGGCAGTGTTTCATTCTGCTGTGTATAGGTCAGAACCAACTCAATGACACCTAACAGTAACTTGACTCAAAATCAACTAGATGAAAATGAGTTTGTGGTTAATTTGCTTTTTTCCCCAGAAGAGGACCCTAGCTTCTATGTAAAGAACAGAAGGGAAGGGGTCAAGCATTGGATTCTAGCAAGCAGTTAGCATGACCCTGGTAGAGCAGGCAAGTGGTGGAAGAAAGGAGGGTGGCAGTGGTTGATGGAGAGAAGTGGATTCCTTAGAGCAAAAACCGGAGAAAAATCCAAAGGGTTGTTGAGAGTCAGAGGGCTGTTGATGGTGCTGGTTGTCAGCTCAGCCCTGGTCTATGGGCACGTTAGGCTTAACAGGAGGAAGCATGACTCAATTCTGTAGCAGCTTCATGGTCTTCAGTATGCTTGAATCCATGGTTGCAACTGCTGTGCCACTCCACCTCAGTGAGGGCTTCCCTTGTTTCCACTTGCACTTCTCGTTTACCACAGGGGAGGATTCAGCATGGGCATGCCTCAGAGTCAGCCATTAGGTTCTGTTTGCAAGCCAAGGGCTAATGGCACCCCTGAAACAGGAGCGTTGGAAGAGGCCCCTCCTCCAGGGCAAAGGCTCTAGCCAGGCAGACAGGCATGTTTGTGTGTGTGTGTGTGTGTGTGGTGGGGGGTGTTATTTGGAAGTTGCTCAATAGCTATTTGTTGACCAGAGGAATGAATGTTGGCTTTTACAGATCAAATTGGAAATAGCTTTGCAAGTCATCCCCGGCTCCCCACGGTTGGGTTTCACGCCCTGACTCTCCACGCTCTGTTTTCCAAGCAGTCTACCATGCCTCACAGTGACATACCTCACCCAGCCTATCTCTGCTCACAAGCACTGACTTTCTGGGAGCCCGCCTCACTTCCTTTTCTCCTGTTGGGTGAGTCTGAAAGTTGCCATGTTGGCCTTGAATGCCAGCCACTACAATTGGGGCCACACCTTAGTCTAAGCCTCAGTGCCCTGACCTTTCACCAGGAAAATAAATGGCTGCTTATTATAGTTCCTGAACTGGAGCTCCTTGAATTATTCCCTTGATGTTCTGACCGGACTTTTCTTATTTGGGTTCTGAGCAGATTCTCGATGTGTATATGTGAGTTTGTCTCAGAAGAAGCTCTGTCACATAACAAAGCTACAGATACAACCCTGTATTTAGATGTAAAATTTGAATTTCTTTGTTTGACATCAAATATCTAGATACTACCTAGGGGAGTTTACATATGGTTTCATTTGCGCAAATTGAGTCTAACTGAGGATTTGAGACTTTGCAGTTTGAAACCACCAGTCACTCCGAGGGAGAAATATGGGGTTTCTTACTCCCCTAAAGAGTTTCAGTCTCAGAAACTCATGGTGGCAACTCTACCATGCCCAACAGGGTCACTGTGAATTTGCATTCACTTCATGACAGTGAATTTTGAATTGGCTGTTCTGTTTGAAAGGGCTCTGGTGTCATATTGACTGTGAATTGGAACTGACTCAGTGGATTTGAGTTTGGTATTACATTTGTAACCTAACCTGCCTTCTTTGACAAAAGGAGTTTTGACAGCTGTCTTTTATCGATTATGTATTATATGAATACATATTATATGAATGCATTCTGTTGTAAGTAAGATGTGATAGGATCAATTCTGACTCAGTGGTGAGTGACCTTACATACAACAGAAGAAAGAAGCATCCACTTCTGGATCATCCTAAGAATCTCCAGCAAGTCTGAACCTGGTCCAATCCATCTCACCCAGGGTCTCCTTTGTCCTGGCTGACCTGTTATTTCACCAAATGTGCGGTGCAGTTTCATGGACTGATTCCTCCTGATGCCATGATCAAAGAATAGCATCTTCCTTGACTGATTTGGGGGAGTATGCTTTTTCCTGTAGTTTGTCATCACTTGGAAGCCCCACTGAAACAGGCCCACTATGGATGTCACTGCTAGTCTTCAAAATATAAGTGGCATAATTCCCAGCATCACAGCAACAAGGGAACCACCACAGTATGACCAAAGGAGGTAGATGCTTTCATTAATTTCACTACTGTTTGGGAACATGAGGATGCTGCTGTGGTCAGGTGCTTTTGAGTTGGTCCAGACGCACAACCAACCCTATGAAATGCTGCCTGGTCCTGCATCATTCGTAAAATTGTTATGTTTGAGCCTACTGTAGTGACACTGTGTCAATTCTAAAAAAGAGGGCCTTTCTTTTGTCTGCTGACCCTCCACTTTACTAACCATGATGGTCTTTTCCAGGGTCTGGTCTCCTGAAGATGAGGCTATGGAGTAGTAAATTAACTGCCCTGAATCAAATAAATGCAAGGCCCAGATGGAACATGAGTCAAGATGGCCTACGAGTGTTTCCAGGGTCTATACATTTAACCATAATGAGATGGTACCATCAGTAAAGCTTCCCATCACTGCTGAGTCCATTCTGATTCTTAGTGACCCCATGTGTAACACAGTGGAGCTGCCCCATAGGATTTTCTTGACTGAAATCCTACAAGAAACAGATAGCTACCAGGCCTTTCTTCTACCACCTTGCTGGCTGAGACTTCATTGTCACACTTTAGATTAGTAGGAGTCATGTGCCAGCTGTGTATACCACACGGCCTTTCAGTAATGAAATATCGATCGCCCTGTCCTGCATCTTCCAAAGTGAACACAAAACTCATTCCACTGCCGCTGAGTTGATTCCGACTCCCAGCAACTTCAGGGCAGAGGAGAACTACATCCAAGGGCTTTTGATCTTTGCAGAAGCAGGCAGCCTTAGGGAGCCTCTGGTTTCCATTGTTGACTTTGTGGTTAATAGCCCAGTTTATATGTAACCCATTCTCCATCAGAGGCCCTTGGGTAAGGTTAGTAAGACCCTTCATAGTGATAATCGCCAGGAAGAAAGAGGGCTGATCATCTAGATGTCTCCTCCAATGCCAATTTAATTCATTTATCAACTGCAGATTACTAATCTAACCCTCCACAGCTCTGACTCAGCTCTTAGATAATATGGGGCAGCTCTAACACATCACAGAGAACTCCCATCCTCTGTGTGTCCATCACCCAGATATCTGGCCTGAGGACGGTTCCTGTTTCCTCTGAGATAGATGAGCACAGATCTGTCACCACCATCATGTTTCTTTCCCCCCTTTCTCTTTCTGAAGGGACTGGGAGAATGCTTGGAGGTAGAGGACAAACAGTGGTCAAAAGCACTAATTTGTAAATGGTTTATAAAAATGAGCTGTATTCTGAGTAGATCTCTCTGAATCTAATCAAAGTTTGTTAAGAACCAAGTAAGATAAAATAACTCTTTTCGTAGATTTTTCACCTGCCAGAACAATTGCATTAGGAATTGCACTTGACTGTAAGTAACAAGCCCAAAATGCTGCTGAACTAAATACCATGAAACTTTATCTTTACTTCCTGTAAAAGAAGCTTGGAGCTGGACAGTCTAATCATTTCCTGGAGATCATGAACATCACTGGCTTCTTCCAACTTTTTGCTTTGTTAATGTAGTAACATAATCTCATGTTTGATTATGTAGTAACATAATCTCATGTCAATGTGAGGATACTAAGGGTGAAGGGGTGGAGTCTAGCTGTCAATCAGGTCACAGCCTGAAGACACTTCCTTGTGAGTGTGGCCTTCTTATAAGGATTCTGGGAACTTCCTCTTTTTCTTTTGAATGGGAGACTATACTCTCTCTTTATTTCAACATTTCTCTTGACAAGCCAAATGGAGCCATACTGATGGCATCCAAAGCCTGGAGATCCATCCACTGGCCTGTGATCCTCTTGCATTGGCATTATTACATGCACTGTGTGAGTCTGAAGGGGAATTCATGAGCTAATGTTGAACTTATGGACTTGATCTGGACTGCACTGTTTTATTGATGCATAATTACTTCTTGATATAAAGTTCTGTGTTATACATACACAAATATCCCTGGCTTTGTTTCTCTAGCTGACCTGGTTTATCACAATGCACCCTTCGATAGCTCAGTTGGTAGAGTGGAGGACTGTAGGAAATCTGCTGGCACACAGTTAATCTTGTCAGTAACCTTCTTAAGGTCTAAGACTGGCGGCAGAGCTCCAACCATCAGGTCAGTAACCAAAGAAGGAAGAGTGGAGGGAAAAGAGATCCTGGCAGATGAGGAGCCTTTCTGGTCTCCACCTAACGATGTCAGACACTGTTAATTGCTGCCTTACAAAAATGAACTTTGCATACATGATTAAATAAAAGAGGTCAGATTGACAGGCTCTGTGTTAGTCCAGGTAGACTAGCGGAACAAGTTTCATAGACAAGCATATGGATATAAGGAAAGGGTTTATATACAAAAGGTATGTCATACTGAGAAGGCCCGATATTAACCCATATGCCCAAAATCAGTCTATAAAATCTCCTGATTCATGAAGTCACAGGTCAGTGGGTGCAGAATCCCGGCGCTGGCAGGGTTCTCCCCATGGCTCCTCGCTTGCAGGGCTCAGGGTCCATCAACAGCATGCCACTTCAGCTTCAGAGGTCTGGCTCCATCAGGGTAAGGCCATGTAAGGGTAAGCCAGGGTAAGGCCTGGCTCGTCCAGCTTCAAGGAGGCTGCATCTTGCCTTTTCTGTGATTCATCATCTCTGAGATTAACTCCCAGCCACTGGGGAAGATAACTTCTCATCTTCAGGAGGGAAATATCACGAGATTTCCCAGAAGTCTCAGGAGAAAGCCATGCCCACATAGAGGCCTCATTGGCTACCAATGGCTATCTCCAGATTAACAGGCTAGACTCTACCCCTACATTTCAATCATAAAATTAACCTAAGCCCATGACTGCCACAGGCTCTTAGGTTATAGAAGTGGACACAATAGAGTCACAAAGGTTCCTAAACAAGTAAAGGAGACACAAATCCAGAGAAGGAGATGTAAGGGCAGAAGAAGGTGACAGTAGGGCAGTCCTACCTTTGAATATAAAAGAGGGATCCCAAGTCAAGGAGTGTGTTTGATATCTAGAAGGTGGAAAAACACAAAGAACTGATTTGCCCCTGGATCTTCCAGAAGGAATTCAGCCCTGTCAACTTTGATTTTAGATACACTGAGACCCATTTGTAGGATGTTGAGAGAAAAAAATGGAAGATAGAAACCTGGTATAATTTCAAGCCACTAAGTTTGTGTACTTGGTTACAGAGAAAAAAAGGCAAATCTATATAGTGTCTGGCCTACCCTTAGACCTGGAGGGATAGATCTTTAGAGGGGCATCCACATCCTTGGGGTCCTTGTCATAGAAGATGTCAGTCAGATAAGTGTTCAGAAAAAAGAGAGTGGGGTCTAGGCAGTAAACTTCAGGAAAGTCAATGTTCATGGGAAAAGGGCAAGACTGGTTGACCCCTTCTTTGATGGAAGGGTCTCAGGGAAGAAGTGCAGTTAGGGGAAGCATGGGGTGTAATTTCTCCTTCTGAAGCAGATCTGTCATAGTGATACCTTGAAGACAGTTTGTTGTTGTTGTTTACAAAGGTGCACATGGTCTGATGATACAACCCAGTAGTCACATATAGGGGGTATCTACCCAAATGAGCTGCTCAAGAAGACAAAGCTAACTATTATATTGAAATGTGCAAAGACCTAGAACTAGAAAACTAAAAGGGAAGAACATACTCAGCATGTCTTAAAGTGAAAGGATTCAAGAAAAAAATTCAAGTCTCAAATTGTAATATTGAAAGACTCTATGGGAAAAATCTTGAATGATGCAAGAAGCATAAAAAAGATAGAAATAATACACAGTTATTCTACCAAAAAGAACTAGTCAACATTCAATCATTTTAGGAGTAGCATATGGAACAAGAACCATGGAGATGAAGGAAGGAGCTCAAGATACATTGAAAGCATTACTTAAGAACAAGACCTGATGCAATTCATGGAAATACAAATGGAAATGTTTCAGCAAGCTAATGGAGGACCGGAAACATTCATTTGCCTATGCCAAGAAATTAGGAAGGCAGCTATTTGGTGAACTGACTGTATAGAACCATAACTGTACTCATTCCAAAGAAAGGTGACCCAACAGAAAGCTCAAACTCTAATACAACATCTTTGATATCACATACAAGTAACACCAGTACATTGACAGGGAACTTCCAGAGGTTCAAGCTGGATTCAGAAGAGGATGTAGAAGAAGGGAAATAATAGCTAGTGTCGGATGGATCTTGGCTCAAAGCAAAGAATACCACAAAGATGTTTACTTATGTTTTATTGACTATGTCAAGGCACCTGTCTGTGTGGATCATTACAAACTATAGATATGCTTGGGAATTCCAGAATACTTCATTGTGCTCCTGTGGAACTTGTATATGAATCAAGAGGCAGTTGTACAAACATAACAGAGATACTGCATGTTTTAAAATTAGGAAAGGTGTGTATAAAGGTTGCATCCTCTTACCATGCTTATCCATTCTGCATGCTGAACACAATCAGAATAGCTGCATTATATGAAGAAGAATGTGGCATCAGGATTGGAGGAGGGCTCATTAACAACTTGCGACATGCAAATGACAAAACCTTATTGTCTGAAAGTGAGGAAAACTTGAAGCACTTGATGATGAAGACCAACAAATGCAGCCTCAGTATGGATTACAACTCAATGTAAAGAAGACCCAAATCTTCACAACTGGGCCAATAGGTAGCATCAAAATAATTGGCACAGAGGTTGAAGTTGTTTAGGATTTTTGTCTTGCTGGGATGCAAAGTCAATGTTCATGGAATCTACAGTCCAGAGATCAAAAGACAAGTTGCAGGGTCTTATGTACAGTAGAACCAGACACTGCCCAGTCCTGCACCATCCTCACAATTATTCCCATGCTTGACCAGGGACACATATGGTAGCCAACTGCGGTGGGTAGGGGGAGATGATGATATGTAGAGAGGGAATGGGGTACTAATCCACCCAAGGGGAACATATTGTTTATATCTCCACAGGAAAAGAGGGATCAAACTTAAACCCGGTGTTCCAGGATGTGAATGTAGCACGATGGCATGGAGCAGGGAAGCAGTGATGAGGTCTGACACACTAGGTGGACAGCCGACTCTCTCCCCAGGGGAGTTTGCTGTGTAGGTCAGCACTGAAGCCGCATCTTGGGGAGTGAGACATACCTGGTCAGAGTATAGGAGAACAAATGAAGGGGGAGGAAGAGTGAATGGCCCACCATACCTTGAGGATGATATTTCCACTCAGACAGCCAATGCACAGAAAGGAGGACTATATGGCTGGCCCCACTATGAATCAAGGTACCCCTCACTGACACAAGGCCTTATGGGGATGACAATGGAGAAATCAGGTCAGGGTTGAACCCTGTCTGATCTGTCCACACCATGGCAAAATACTAAGGGTGTGCCATGGGTATACTTTGGGGTCAGGGTGTGGCACCCTATTGGACTCAACCGGGGCACACTCCTGGAGGTCAACGAACAGACCTTGAACTATTTACATGTTTTTATTTTGTTATTCTCTCTCTCTCTCTCTCTCTCTCTCTCTCTCTCTCTATATATATATATATATATATATATATATACACAGTCCAGAGATTTTTTTGTTGTTTTTTGTTGTTGTTATCATGGTTTTATTTTCTTTGGTTGCTTCATCTTAGGATACTTGTTTTTTTCCTAGTACATATTGTTATCTCTGCAGATAAGATGGGCTGGATGAACAGTCTGGAGGAGAAACTAATGGGACTGATGGTTCGAGGGGGGTGGGGGGTGGGGTGAGGGTGGGGAGGACATGATAGATGGAGAGAAGGGGGAAAGGAGGTGGTGTTGACGAACCCAGGGTACAACAGGTGATTCAAAAACAGTGACAAAGGGATTGAGCAAGAGTAATGCAACACAGACAAAATACTGAAACCCCAATGGAGGCTGGACATGATTGTTGGATGGGAGAAAAGTGAAAGGAAATGGAGGAAAGAACTGGGGGGGGGGGTAAAGGGAACTTATAGAGGTCTAAATACAGGCATGCACATGGGTGAATATGTTATACATGATGGCGGGGAAATAGATCTATGTGCATACACTTATAGGGTTAGTATTAAGACATCGGATGGGCATTGGACCTCCACTCAGTTACTTCTTCAAAGCAAGAACACCTTGTTCTATTAAATCGGTATTCCATGATGTTCACCTTTCCAACACCATCACTGAAGACAAATGTGTGCATAAGAAAATGTGGTGAAGAAAGCTGATGGTTCCGGGCTATTAAAAGATGTAATGTCTGGAGTCTTAATGGCTTGAAAGTAAACAAGCAGCCATCTAGCTCTGTAGCAACAAAGCCCATATGAAAGAAGCACACCAGCCTGTGCGATGATGAGGTGTCAAAGGGATCAGGAATGAGGCATCAAAGACTCAAAATTATATTATTATAAATAAAGGAGAGTACAGATTGGAGACCCAGAGTCCATCAATAGGTAAAGTGACAGCCCCTTACAGAGGAGTTGTAGGTAGGAGATGAGCCAGTCAAGGTAAAGTGTAGCAACCTCTCAGACACTATCATGATCCCAATTCTACCTTGCAAATCTGGCTAGACTAGGGGATGTACACTGGAACTAGCAAGGCTAATTCAGGACAGATAATCCTTTTGGGATCAGGGGTGAGAATGGTGATGCTGGGAGAGTGGAGGGAGGGTGGAGTAGAAGGGGGGAAACTATTGTAGGAGTCTACATGTAATCTTTCTCTGGAGTATGAACAAAGGGGAAGTGGGTAGGGGACACATCAGACAGTGTGGGATGACGAAGTAGTGATGATTTGTAAATTGTTTAGAGTTCATGGAGGTAGGGGTGGGGTAGAGGGGAGGGAAATATGGGTAGTTGGTACTTGGGGCCTGGGTGGGAGGAGGATATTTCGAGAATAATGATGACAGCAAACGTAGTCTCTATACAATTGACATTTGTATCAATTGTGATAGGAGTTGTGTGAACCCCTAATAAAATGACTTTTAAAAAAAGCTTATAGTAAGGGTTCAAGTAAAAATGTTTTGGCAACATATGTACAGATGTGCTTGATAACAATTGATGTGTGAAATGTTATAAGAGCTGTAAGATCCCCCAATAAAATGACATAAAAAAAATAAGAATCCGAGGTTGACTGGTGAGAGAAATACTTTGTTTGGCTTCAGTATTGTCTTCTGGGTGCTGGAAAGCCTGTTCCTGGTCATTGGCCTCTGTCTGTGTGTTGGAAAATTGTGTGACTGTTTGACTGTTGGCTGTTGTTGGAGGTGCCATGTTGGTGCTGGACTTTGCTAGCTGCTTAGGAGCCCTGCAGAAGAATAACTTCCTGTCCAAGTTTTCTCTAGTTCCTTGACCTCACATTCTCTTTGAAGCTGGCCACAAGCAGCCTGTCCATGGTCTTCAAAGATTGGATTTGAGACTAGCTCAACCTGTTCATCAACAACAAGGTCAAGACCTCCTGGGATGACATGGACCTCCAGGACCTCATGGACATTGCTCAGGAATAATGTTCTTGAAATGGAACCTGAGGGCACAATGGCTAGAACCTCAACCTCTACAACTGCACTCACTTGAACCCAAGTCAAGAGCTCAGTATGGACCCTCCTCCTGCATGAGAGACCCTGTGGAGGATAGCCTCAACACCCACGGAGATTACATTGACTGCCTCACATTGGAGCTAGAGCAGCAGGGATCTATCTACACCAAAGGCCATGTGAGCCAGTTGGTGGAGTGATTGCAGGACAATTTGATCATCATAGCTGGGGTCTCTGTGGCCATTATATTTTTTGCATCGCCCCAGCCCATAACCTCATGAGTGAGATCAAGGCAGTGGAAACCAATTGGTGAGGTTGCCACACTGACCACAATCACCCTGCCTGGCCTGACCTGTGGTAGGGCCCCCATAACCCTGATCCAGAGTTTGTGATGGGTGTGGCTACAGAGACTTTTTTTTTCACATGTCCTCTTCTATTATTGTTCTCCAATCATCCACCTTTTTCCCTTTAGCCCCTAGTATCGGCTTATCCATTCCCTCCCCTCTTCCCCTGGTCTCTCCTCCCCTCCAACCCTCAATAGTTTATACATTGTTATTGTTTTGTCATATCGTACACTGCCCGACCTCTCCCCCAACCCACTCCTTTGATGCCCATCCTTCAAATAAGAGCTTGTGTATATATCCTTGCTATTGGTTCCGTCTCTCTACCCCCCCCTTCCCTCCACCCTTCCAGTATCTCCAATCTAACCATTGGCCCAAAGGAGCCCATTCATCCTGGTTTCCCCATATCTCCTGCTCCCCTCTATGCCAGTGTGACTTCTCCAGTCCATCTGGATTTGCAAGGTAGAGTTGGGACCATGATGGTTGGGGGACAGGGAGGAAGGCTTCAGGAACCAGAGGAAACTTGTATGCATCAACACTGCCTGGCTGCTCCCTGACTGGTCTGTCTCCTCCCCGTGTCTCCCCTGTAAAGGGGTGACCAATTACCCACCAGTGGGCCTTAGGTTCCCACCCTGCTCTCCTCCTCCTATGTAATGATGCGATTCTTGTTCTTTGGTGCTCGATATCTGCTCCCTTCGGCCCCTCTTGATCACGCATGCTGGTGTGCTTCCTGCATGTGGACTTTGCTGTTTCTGCGCTGAATGGTGACTCAATTGTCTTCAAGTCTTTGAGATTCCAGGCATTCAATCATTTGTTAGCTGGGTACATCGTTTCTTCTACTTTGTTTGCCTTTGTATCCATTTGCTACAGAGACTTTTAATGCCACTCAAGTGCCCTGTGGGCCTTGTGAGGCCTGGGTGTTGGCTGAGCACAGAACAAGTTGCCTCAGCCATGTTGGGTTGAATGGCCTGTAGCTCTGTGCACGTGAATGATGTGGGTGGATAGTTGTGCACAGAGGAGCCCCACCTGGTCTATAATTGGGCAGACTTTCTGGGGGGGGGGGGAGTACAAGGAAAGGCACGGTTGTGAGAGTTCAAAGCAATAAGGTCTGGAGTGGAGAGCTGCCTGCATCTCCTTACCAGGCAGGAACACTTCCTATGAATAGCTGTAGGGGACAGGCTTAGTGGGTACCGTTGCCTGGAATTCTGGCTCTGCAACTGTCTTCTCTTTGGCCTGTTACCTTGACCATGCCAGTATCCCACTGTGACTTCAGTGTCTCAGACTGTATAATGAGTTTTCTCCGTTGCTTGCTGTGAGAGACCAGACTGTCTACAGCTGCAATTCTCAGCCTGTGGGTTACTTCGCCTGATTCATAACAGTAGCAAAAATACAGTTATGAAGTAGCAATGAAAATAATTTTATGGTTGGGGGTCACCACAACATGAGGACCTGTATTAAAGGACCACGGCATTAGGAAAGTTGAAAACCACTGGTTTAGAGAAACAAATTCAGTGACACTCATCTCTGTGTAAGAAAGAACTTTAGGTCAACAAGTAATTATACAGCATAAAGGAATTCCAGCTGTGGCGATCATGTACTTGATGTCAATTTCATGATTGGGATGTAGGGGTGGAGTCTAGCCTGTCAATCTGGAGATAGCCAATGAGTAGCCAATGAGGCCTCTGTGTGGGCATGGCTTTCTCCTTAGAATTCTGGGAAGCCTCATAGTATTTCCCTTGTGGAGATGAGAGATTATTTTCCCATTTGTTGGCAGTTGCTTGACTGACAAGACAAGATGGCAGCATCCGAGGAACTGGAAGAGGTGGAGGAGAAGCCACATGGCCTTACCCTGATGGAATCAGACCTCTGAAACCAGAGGAGTGACAGAGAGACTTCTGCCAGCACTGAGATGTTTCTATCACCAATGGATACTGCTTATGGACCCTGAGCCCTGGATGTGAGGAGCCATGAGGGGACCCCTGCCAGCGCCGGGACTCTGCACCCACTGGCCTGTCACTTCATGAGATGGAAGGAGACTTGTAGTCTGGTATTGGACATAAAGGGAATATCAGACTTATGATTTTGAACTGGACTGAGTTGGGATGCTTTCTCAATGTTCCATTCCTCTTGTATATAAACTTTTCCCTTATAACCATATGTGTGTCTATGAATTTGTTTCTCTATCTGGACTAACACACCAGCCTAGTCTAGTTAAATTTCAGAAATCAAATACTGGTCTGTAGGCCTCTCTCCACACTCACATAGGCACGTGCTATATGTCAGTGACACAGAAAGGTGAACTGAGAAGCTGGAAGGTCACAGATTGGTGGGTGCAGATTCTCATGGATTCAAGGACAGTGGGAATAGCACAGGGAACTGGCATCTATCTGAGTTGGGCAGTCCTTAAGGAGAGTCCCAGCAAGCAGGAAGGCAGAGAGAGAGAGAGCACAGTTTCCACAGTCCCTCAGTTTTATATAAAAGGTCATACCCCCAAGGAAGTATCATAAGTTGCCCTTTAACTGACAGATATGACTCACCTGGAATGTCTAGTTGACATGACCTCTAGCTACCACACTTGCCTCTCAGGATCAAATACGATGCTGGCTACACACTGCTCAACAAAAACTTTGAAAACCAAAACCAACCAACAAAATAGAACCTACACATGAATGTTTATAGCAGCTTTATTCATAATGGCCCCAAATGGAAAGTAATCTTTCAATAGATGAATGGATAAATTATAGCACATCCATACAATGGAAAGCAGTGAGCTATCAAGACATAAAAAGACATGGAGGAACCAGAGCTGCTGCATTGTTAAGTGTAGCCATTGTTAAGAAGTAGCCATCTCTGACTCTGAGATTCTGGAAAAACTATTAATAATGAAAGAAATCAGTAGTCGATAGAGATTGGCGTAGGGGGAAGAAGCAGGAGATAAGTGGAACACAGGACATTTTTAGGGCCACAAACCTAGTCTCTAGGACATCATACAGGAGTTATGCATTTTCCAAAAGCTATAGGACTATTCAAGACAAACAGTGAACCCCCAGGTGAACAGTAGCTTCAGTTAATAACCATGTGTCAATGTTGGTTTCTGAATTCTAAGAGATGGGCCACACCTGTGTAAGATGCTAGTAACAGGGAAAACTGCAGAGGGTAGAGGGAGTATATGGGAACTATGTACCATAT
This sequence comes from Nesogale talazaci, assembly GCA_004026705.1. Taxonomy (NCBI): domain Eukaryota; kingdom Metazoa; phylum Chordata; class Mammalia; order Afrosoricida; family Tenrecidae; genus Nesogale; species Nesogale talazaci. The sequence goes on along the minus strand of PVJH01005950.1, from coordinate 17,350 downwards.
ATACTCGAGTACACACTGACCCGAATATCCACTGAGGCACCTAATTTTACCACAAAAACTGCATTAAAATATGCTGAAAAACTCAGCTTAAACTTGAGTATATATGGTATATTTTTTGCACAATTTCCCTGGAAATCTAAAACAACATTAAAATTAAGCCTGCTTAAAACAATGCAATCTTTAAAACATATTCTAGGGTTATGGTGAGAATATTCCAGAGGAAGCAGTGAAAAGCAGAACTAGGAAATAACGCAGTGAAAATACACACACACACACACACACACACACACGCTCATACCCAACCCCTCCTCTAGTCAATAGGCAACTCCCAATCCTCTCTTTTTGTCTCCAAGTTCCTTCATCTCCCACCTCTGACGTGATCACCTGGGCAGGGAGGGTGGAGAAGAGAGTTGGGGCTGGGTCCACTTGAATACCTATCCTCTCCTCTCCCTCTTCCTCACCACATTGCTTCATGGATGATCCCTGGTTCTCTCCTCTGGGCACTGTAATGATTCCTCTTCCAGAGGTCAGAGTGCCTGGCCTCATCCCCAGTCCAGAACATCTTGTGTGGCAACTGGTACTTTGGGGGGGGGGGGCGGTTAAAATGTCAGGCTAATGACTAGTTCCAAGTGATGGATCCAGAGGGTAGGTCTCATAAAAAGTTAGAGGAGGGGAAGCCTTTGCCTTATGGGTACCACCAGGGAAATGAATGAGCCACTGACTATCATAAGAGAAGCCACATAATATTGACATTTACCTAAGGTCCCTTTCTTGATATCAAGAAAAAGACCCATGAGCACTGGTGCTGCTGTGTTAAATGTTGGACCGCTAGCTAAACACAAAGTTGATCATTTAAACCCACCAGCTAGCTGCTCCTCAGAAAAAGGTGAGGTGCCTTACTTCCATGAAGGTTTCCAGTCTTGGAAAGCCTGAGAGCCTGTTTGATTCTGCCCTAGAAGGTTCTCAGAGTCAGAGCTGGCTCAATGGCAGAGGGTGTGAGAAAGACCACAGCATATTAACATTGAAAGGAATTCACCGAATTGCTTTGGAGTCTACTCCAATATGGAGCCTGTCCTCTGGGGCACGGAGAAATGTGGGTGGATGCAGGTCTCCATTGCTAACTTCTGGATACCCATTGGGGCTATAGCTTGGTGACTGTGGGATGGGAGATCCAGGGATGGGAGCAATGGGCCTGGAGGGATCCTTGATCTTAAACCTCTGGTTGCTACTTATGACTGGGGGGTCTGGGGGAGTATTGGGCATTTCTGTGCTGGCCAATCCCCTGCTTGGTTTTATTTTTCTGCTGTCCTACTGATAGCAGCATCACCCTGACTAGTCCCACCCTGTGTTCCAAGGGAAAACATGAAGCTTTCTACCCCCATAAAGAGTCACAATCTGGGAAACCCACAGGGGTTGTTCTACTCTGTCCTATGGGATTGATAGGAATTGGAATTGACTCAATAGCAGCGAGTTTGGTTTGACACCGGATATCTCCTGCTGCCCTCAGGGTTACATGGGATAGGGATCTTGAGTCTGAGTTCTGGAGTCAGACCACATACCCTTTAGGATCAGCTCCATTACCTCCTTCCTTGTTTTCCATTGGGTCTCACTCACTTTACCTATAAAAGGAGGGTGATGACAGTCATAGGGTTTTGGAAAAAGGATTAAATGAGAGCTTAGATCAGTTCGTGGCCCATAGTAAGTGCTCAAGACATGTGGATTATCTTGTGCTTTAATAACTACCTCTTACCTGTTCTCTCCCCTCCCAACTCCTTATCTACTCCATACTTCCTCTCCCTCTCCCAAGGCCTCCTGATACCCATTTGGTGGTGTCAGCTGACTTCATCAGATACCTCCTCAGGCAAATCTCTTGGGTACATTCTGTAGTAGGCACATTTGGGTTCTGAGTTTTAGTTTTCAGGGCTATCTGCCCTCCAAGGGTTGGGGAAAGTGAGAGTGATGACCATGGGGAGCAAGGATTGGGCATCATGACTCTTTGACAAGTTGAGTGAGTAACACACTTCTTGTTCTAGTCTTTATAGATCGTTCCTGGGCAGTGCAAGCAATTCTGGAAAATCAGCCAGGGAACCCCTTATGGAGCATTGATACTCTGATGTATATGGGTTAGAGGAAACTTAATGGCAACTGGTTTTTGCTTTTTTCAGCCTCTTTCTTTTAGGGTAGAGCAAAGGAGAGCCAGTAGAGTCAAAAGCATGTGAGTCTTTGGAGAGCCAAGTGTAAGAGAAGCAGGACCTGGAGAAACAGCAGGCTGCACAGGAGGGACAATGGGACTTAGGAGTAAGAAGGCGGTGGAGGTCCTTGGCAGTGACCTACTAACTTTTCTGAGCTTACTTCTTAGTTCAGGGGACACTGATTAGCAGGATGGAGCATTTTCCTGCCAGACCCTAGGCCATGAGTGGACTCTGGAAATCTCTATTTCCATATCTCTTATTTTGATTCTGGTGTTGTAGAAGCACAAGAGTCAGGGGCTGCATCTTTCTACATCTGCATCTGCACTCTGCCTCTGTGAATACCTCAGCTACTAGGAGGGGCCAAGGAACCATGCAGGAAAGCCACATGGTCCCCTGCCTCTGAGGCAGTCCTCAGCGGACAAAGGCATGCGGGGCTGGAGAAGCATTTTGAGGAATGAGTTAGTACATGAATCCTTGCATTCCAGATTCAACAAAATGAAGACATGACAGCATTAAGTAGAGTACCATTCAAACTACACAGATTTCGTCAGGCCTCAGATTAAACCAAACTCCCCCAAGTAGAAGAGCTAGGGGGAGTGTAATACTGTGAGGAGGCTGGTCCTCTCCTCCAGTCAATAGACAGGAAGTCTTTCCTGGCAGGTGTTGGCCTTTTCCAGAAGTGTGGCTCATGCAAAACTCAGGCCACCATGATCTCTGGACTTTGGCAGAAATTTGTGATGTCCTGTGTCAGGGGAAGCCTGCTGTGTTCCCAGCAGGCGTACCCAAATCTCTGCATCCTCTCATAGCCTTTTTCTCAGTTTCCTCTACAGAGGATCTAGTCTGGGGAGTCGTCATAGGTGCAGCACGGAGTGCTGGAGGCTGCAAGATGAATCCCGAACTTGGACAGCGTATACAGGAGCAGTTGTCTCCACATTCCAAGACATACGTGGCAGAGTTATTCACAGGCCTCCTCTCACAAGTGTGGTCAAACCATAAGCCCTCCTGGGGTTGTCTGAATGAGACACAGGGGTTCCCGGGCACTAGCCATAACTCCACTCTGATTGTTCCCAGGTGAGGAGGCATGGATGATGGTGAGAGCGCTCTGACAGAGCTGAGCTTGCCTCTGCAAGAAAGGGAAGTGAAGGGTCTGCAAACTTTGCCACCTGAGGCACTGAAACTGGAATTGGTGACAAAGCACTGGCAATATCTCTACCTCCATAATTGGACTGGACCCACCTGGAGACAGGAAATCAACGGACAAAAAAGAAGGTAAGGGCCCACTAAGGTGGGTTGGAGTGGAAGACAATCCAAGATCCTCTAAGGCCACAGATGCCCCACACTCGGAGTTTGGGTGGGTGGGATGAGAGGTTTCTCAGGTGGCACAGGTACCTCCTTCAAAGGCTACCTTCTGGACTTTCACACAATGCAGAAGGAACAAGACTGGTTCTATCTGGTGCTGTGGGTTGGACCACTCTAAAGACCTGTCAGAGAGAGGCCGCCTTGGGGGCCTGCATGGTAGACCAGAAGACTAAGGAGTCAAAAAGCATCAGCTTAAGGTAAGGGGATCACTCTTTGCACCTCATCATCAAAATTCCTATCCTGGGCCCTCTGGCCTGGTTCAAAGTAACCCAACTCTCTCTCACAGGTACTGCTTTCTCACCATTCATCCAGGGGTCTTTGGAGCCCCAGGAAGGCCCCAAGCACTGGGCACACTTATCTCACAGGTGCCCTTGGGATGATAGGACAGGAGTGGCAAGGGAAATCCACTTCCTATCTTTCTCACCAGTCCCAGGAGGCACCCTGTGAACCCCTGGAGAAGCTGCATGTAAGGCACTTGGAGGAGCAGGTGGGAAGCAAACCAAGAGAAGGGGAGAAAGAAAGTGATGGGGAAATGTCTGTGCAACTCCTCACTGTAGCCCACTCTTTCCTCTGAAGAATATGGATGACCTGCTTGGCTGCTAGCCAAAAGGCCAACGGTTCAAACCCACCAAGGGAGATCACAGAATCACCTCAATGCTAGTAATGGGTTTTCTTTCTTCTGAGCTTTTGCACACTCCATTCCTGCTGCGCACAATGCTTTTCCATCCCTCTCTTTGCTCACTATGACCTTTATTTTTTTCCCCTGGGCACAGATGACTCCAAGAACCTCTCTGGCCTCTGTCAAGTTTGGGTTAGATGTCTCCTCTGTGTCTCCATCACCACCTACATTTTCCCATCAACACCTCACCCAAGCTTTCTAGTTGCTGTATTTGATTGGATCGATATCTTCCTCTGGAAAGCCAGATGCTAGTGGGTACCTATTCTGTCTAGACCCTAGTTCAGAGCAGGACACTCAATAAGTACATGTGCTTGGTGGGTGGTAAGAGGGGGGTGGCGCATGCTGGCAGATTAAAGTTTGGGATTTTCTAAAGTGAAGGCTACAGACAATTCCGATGTGGAATCTGATCATTCCCATTTTGTTTCTTGATGAAGATGTGCAGGGAAAGAATCATATATAATTCCTTTGCAGTACTGCATTGTTATTATCCTAGCTTTGGGAGGCAGAGACATGGGCAGGGGGGAAGAGAAAGTCAGGGCAACATGCACTGTTGGCTACTTTTCAAGTCTAGAGGACAGAGGAACACATGGGAAGGGATTAGGAGGTCAATGAGGAATTGGGACACCTCCTAGCCTACAGCGGTGTCCAAAATATAAATAAAAAGTGACTGGGAATCAAACTGACTCCCAAGTCATATCAGGGGATGGGGTGTCCCAGCGTTAGTCCCAAGGCCCCCTTCATGTTTCAGTCTTGGAGTGTTTGTTACTTGACTTGTGAATTTTCTGGTCTCTTGAAATGCAGTATCTCACTATCCAATCTCAGCTTTATTGCCTCTCTTCCCTGAAACTCCTCTTCTGATCAATTCGGGTTCTAGAAGGAGAAGACGTGGAACCAACTCTTCTCCTCAGACACGCAAACTTGAGGTGTTCTCCATGGGGCATTGCCTACCCCTAAGGGATTTCCCAGTAGGTATAGTACTTGGCAGAGAAAGAGAGAGAGAGAGAGAGAGAGAGAGAGAGAGAGAGAGAGAGAGAGAGAGACCAAAATGCTGATGCATGAGCAGGGCAGAGGAGCATGGAGATGATCGACAGCTACTACCAGGATCCGCGGGAAGCATCTGTGGGAACACAAAGACTCAGGGTGACATGCCCAGTAAAGACCCTAGGATGCATAGTTAGTGCATCTCCAAGCTCATGGGCACTCTCTCAGTGGCAGAAAGAAGGTTCTGGACAGACCAGTTTTATGGCAAACCCTGTTGAGGATGCGATGGGGCTGTTGGGTGTTGGTGATCAGGCATCTCCTGCTGGTCACGGGGGCCTGGTGATGGTGAGCACAGGGAAAGAGGCCTTCATCAGCGGTTCAGGAAAAAGGACTTGAGGTTCTGGAAGAAAACGGACTTCTGCCTCTGCTTCTGTTTCTTTTTGATGATGGGCACCCACACCAGCCCACACACCAGCATCATGAGTCCCAAGGACAGGAAAGCTGGCCCTACCATCTTGAGAATGGCCTTGCTCTGATCCCCCAGACCTAGGATGTAGGCCAAGCAGGTGATGACCACCCCAAAGAGCAAGATGGCGCTCCCCATGGACATGATGATGATGGGCTTCCGGTAGATTTCCCAGTTACTCCTCGGGGTGGTGGTCCAGACAGACTCACTCCGGGAGCTGATGCACAGAGAGCTGGCTGTCTGGCTGGGGAGCAAGTCCTTGGACTCTGGAGAGCGTTCGTCAATCTCCAGGACCTTGGGGATAGCTTCCATTGCCGTGGCTCTTCAGGACTTGGCACCTAGGACTGGGGACAATTAGATACAAAAGTCAGGTCAGCCTGTGCTCATCTCCTTCCTCCAGGCTGGTCCTGGCTAGGACAACATGTATATTCAAAGCCCAAATGAAAAATTCGCCATAGAAACAAGTCCTCTCGGAGGTGGGATGGCAGTTTCTTGCCCAAGACAGAAATATCATTCTAACCAACCACCTTGAGTATTCACAATGGAGCACAGAGAAAACACCCGAAACACCCAAGCAATAAGGGAAAGCTACTGCTCCTTGGGGGACACCTTATATTTGGCTTTCAGTTGTGAGATCTTCACCTCTCCAACCTTCAATGTACTTACCTGAAAATGGGAGTGACTCTATTACTCAACTTGCAGGGCTTTCAAAAGAATTTAAAGGGGTCCACCACAAATATTGTTAATCAGTTGCCTATTAGGAAGACAGTGCGTCTGGGTGTGGTGGGGAGGTGTGACTGGCTGGTCTATGACAGGTACATTACAGTGTGGAGTTTAAATCCCCCTCTCTTCATGTGATTATATGCCTTTGGATGGACCCTTTCCCATTTTGCAGATGGGAAAGCTAAGGCTCAGACTGATGAAGCAGCTTGTCTAGTATCACAGATTTTACCTGTGATAACTAAGATTTGGTCCTAGCCTGCTCTTGCCCTTAAAACACCCTGTTCTAAATAGGCTGCTAGTTCACTTTGGAATTGGATGTGCTTTGTCGCAGCGGGACAGTGCTACCTTGGTTCCAACTCAACTTTGTAATATATGATCGGTCCCCTCTCTGCTAATTATATCCCCCCACATGTCCACCTGCCTATCCTTAGGCTGTTTCAGGCATTGACTCTGCTCTATGACCATCCCCTGTGTGTCAGTGTAACATGCTACTCTGTAAACTTTCTCATGGCCTGAGGTTTGAGACGCACACCACCAGGTCTTTCTTCCATGGCACCACTGGGTGGAGTTGGAGCACTAACCTTTCAGTCAGCAGGCAAGCATATTACCCCTCTGCACCAGCTCTAGACTGAAGAGCTCTGCACAGGGAACCTCCTGAATCCAGAAGGCAGCTAAGGCATAAGAGGAGCAGCAACAGAACCAGGAGCCAGAACATATAACTGAGTGATGGGCTTCCCAATCTATGGAGCACATAAAGCCAAGTGCTTTTGTGCAGCAGGCTGGCTTGCAGAGTAGGGCGCCTCTGGGCACTTGACTGAGGAAGTTGGGTTTGCTGACCTACCAAGTTTGAGCTGAATGCTTTTGAACTGAGTCTGATAGAAGATTGGTATGCCACTTTAGGCATTTATTAGCAGATCTGAAATGACTGTCACATGCCCTGATAAACGATTATCCTGAGTATTTCCCACTGGCACTGCAACTTGTTCACTTCTGCAATAAACCCTTTATTCACCCATGTTGTCTATGAGTTCCGTGCAGCCACTGCAATGGATATCAGGACCTAGAGATTGAGTGGAGGATATTAATTAAAACAACACCCCCTGATTCAAATATATAATTTTTCCAGAGACCACTTCATTAAGCCTTAGGACAAAGAAGAACTACACCTTCTGCCATCAAGTTGATCCCTGCAATGCTATGTAGGGTCTCTGAAGCATTGTGACTCTTTACAGGAGCAGCCGCATCCTTCCCCGGGACAGTTGGAACAACTGGCCTTGTGGTTAGCAGTCCAATGCCAGGACAAAGACAAAACAGCCTAGCCAGGGAGAGCATCAGCTTGATCCCATAGATTTTTGGTCCCCCAAAGATTTATAACCATTTCACTAATTATAGAAACAATAAAATAAAACAAATTCACCAAATCATGCTTAGTGGCAGGTGAATTCATCACCACCATCCAAGACAGGACTTCAGAATTGGAGAAGGGACCCTGTTTGGGAGATAGACACTATAGAACATGGCAAAGATTACAGGAGGGGTTTGGGAATCTGTGACCACCTTGGTGTGGGTATTATCCAAGGCCATGTGACCCTCAGTACCCCAGTGCACACCCAGACAAATTCCTGACTGCTCCTTCCTGGAGAGTGAGAAGAATCCACTGTCAGACCACACTCTCCTGAGACCAAAGCTTTTGACATGGCCACTCAGTGATCAGAATCAACTCCACGGAGGTTGAATTCATATCAAGATGGATTTGAGGCACCCGCTGCACAGGACAGCCAGTGCCCGCCGAGTGCTCACATTTAAGCTGTCAACATTAAACAATCAGGCAGTAAAATACAAATGAACAATGTTGGTGACTTTCCTAAAGGCATATTTTATCTGTGAGGAAGAGGAGACCCAGTGAGTCCAGGTGCCCTGACTCCAAACCAAGTTTGAATTGCAAGTGTCTGGTGTTGTGATCTCTACCCCAAAGATTCCGCATGTATTTTAATTGAGTGGGTGAATGAACACAAGCAGCTCTCCCTTTCTTGCTTGCCCCTCCTCCTTTTCTTCTCTATCCCCTTCCCAGCTTCTGTTTTGTTTTTTCTCTCCCTTTCCTACCTCTCTCACCCTTCCTCCCCGCCCCCCACCCTCCCACCCCCCATATCTTTCTGTCCCTCTTTCTCTCCCCCACCCTTCCTGTGTCTCTTAACTGATCAGGGAGGAACCTAGGTCTCTTTCTGAGGCTGCAAG